>JARVGV010001459.1:17421212-17434203 GCA_031762435.1 Hypsolebias longignatus | reverse complement strand
ATACGGTATATATAATTCTTTAAAAGACTGAACAATTTTATCAACCCAAAATTGACTTTAACTCAGTCAATTTGACAGATAATGTGATAAAATTTGATTTGGTGCAGCTGAAACTGTTCCACATTGATATTTTGTGTCCTAACGGCTCACGTGCAGTCACTAACAGATCATGCACGATATCGCAACTCATTGCACTTCATGATATTGTCAAGATATGACCAACATGGTCATAAGTACACAATTTCTTAACATAAGGTAATCAAAATTTTAAACTCTGGCATGAAAACTAGTGGTCAATATGCATTCTTTAATGAATGCTAGGCCTTTTATTGGATCCTGTTTTTAAAACTGCAAGACTTCATGCCTTATACATCGGTGCTGAAGACGTGCTTGCAGTAAAGTCTTTCAGAATTTGTTCCCATTTGGCCCGTTGGGAGAGTATGCAGGTTAAAGCCCGGAATAAAGCAAGATGGCCTGAGGGTAGAGACGCAGACACGGGCTAAACTGGGAGAAGTGGGTCACCTTGACACTGCACAACTCTACCCTATTTGAGCAAATTCATTAACAGACTTAAAACCATCGGAGAGGAAAGCATTGCGCAGAATTCTTATTTGGCTGTGGCAAACAGACAACTTGTAGGGGAAAGTTCAAACACTGAAACAAACATATGGTTATTTATCAGCAACAGCAGGGAGAAAAATGACAGATCACAAGATGCTGTAAGGCTGGACAGTGCTTTTTAACGCGCACTCACTTCATCTATAGCAAAGTAACAATAACTTTAGTGAATAAGGAAACTCTTCCTTGATGGACAAACAAACAAAAAAAGGGTCAATTAGGCATGAACTCAGTGTTAGCTGTACAGTACATATCTAATGTTAAAACTTGGACTCTGTCACTGCAACACGTTTATTTCTTTCATTATAACTTCTTTTGGCAGCAGGCAATAACGTAGTTTAATGTGTGTGTGTGTGTTCGCTTGTCTGGATGGATGTTAGCAAAATATTTTGTGAACGACTGGACAATATGGTTTGCAATTGCTGGATGTAAATCTAAAACAGAAAAAAAAAATTTTTTTGAGTCAACCCATCAACAAAACACATTAGACCCAGGTACAGAAAGTGAAGCCCAAACAGCACGAGTCCCTCTCATAGACTGGCTGCAGTAAAAGTTTAACTCTCGCTGTTGTATTTTCCAACTTTTATTTTTCTTTATCGTTTAGCTGTAGTTATTTGATGATAGAGATTATCCCATAATCGTGTGCAGGAGAGAAGTGGCTTTGAGTACATCCCTACACCCAATTTGCACATCTGGATCTAAAAAAAAAAAACCCCAGCATGGCTGCACATATAAACTGATATTTTGGCTTCACTTTAAATTAACGGGTGACTTTTTGTTAATTTTTATGCTGATAAGGCTACTGAGTGGTCGACACAGCTTATTAACCTCAGAAAAAAAACATACTCCAAAGGAATTCAATGGGACAGTTATTTTGCTAATACAAACATGCTTAAAGTGCTATCATCATATAGAATCGATCTTGCAATGTTGCATGCCAGAGTAGGTATTTTTTTTTATCATTTGCTGAAAGATGATAAAATTGTCATTTTTCAAGATAAGATTATTTGAGTTTTTAATGGTGAGCGATATATGCGTTCCTTTAAAGGATGCTGGATCATTAATTTATAAAGAGGAGTTCCTTACTAAATGTGTGTTTTTGAAAACCAGCCTGCAAAATGAAATATATTCAGGAGTGTTGTGGCAAAAACAATAAGTGAGGCAGGAAAAAACAAAACACATATGGGAATTTTGTGACTGTGCTATTAAAACCCCCCAAAACGCTTTAAGTGTGATATTCTTTCCCCCAAAACATGATGGGAAAAACAAACAAAGATAATGAGTAAAAGGATTAAACACTTTGAGAAGAGTTAGTAATAACTGTGACAGTAAAACAAATCAATAACAAAAGAAAAATCCATCAGATATTTATTAAAGACGAGGTCTGTTCATGTAGTAAAAATAACCAAGTGGAAGGAAACTACAGTGGCCCTAATGCAGGGGTGTCAAAGTCAAATGCACCGAGAGCCAGAAAAAATAAAATAAAATTTGCTACAAGCCAAGGGCCGGACTGGTTCAATGTGGGTGACATAAGAATTTTTTTCTTCTTTCTGTACTCTTTTCATTCAATGTTTTCTTTTTGATGATTTTGTTTTATTTCGACTCTTTTAAATGAATAAAATAATTAAATAAAATATTAAATAGCTTTACATCTGCTAAGTTCTTGGCATAAACCAACACAGATATGTTCCTGCTTTTATTATTTTATATTGTTTTATAATGTAGCTGTTTGTTTCATTTTGTTTTTTAAAAACAGTTTTCTTATGATTTTTAATTGGTATGCTTTTTTTATGATTGTTTACTGTTGGCTGCAAATATCCAGCTGTGAAATCCTTCATTTTCTGCAGCTGATAGCTGTTGGTCATTAATTATGATGAAGTTTAGAAACTTCTCGGTGAACATTTGAGCTCTGTGGCTTCAACGGTGTGTTTTTCTTGTTCAATCCGGGGCGGGCGCTCTGATTTCGGTCAGCTGCTCTCAGCCTGTCCCTCCTACGAGACGGGCAGACAGTGGGTCGGACTGGATGCAGCTGGCCGCAGTTGGTCTCCCTGTTTCGTTTCGGCGAGAGTGGTGTCCCGCTGAAGCCCCAGAGCTCGAATGTCCAACGTGGAACTAATTTGACTGCGGTTTAATGTGACGCTATGGCTCTGCAGACATTGCACGTTGCTGTCTTGCAATGTTTAGTGTAAAATACTTCCATACAGCGGACATGTTGGGATGAAAAGTTGGCTAGCTGTTAGCTAAAGTGCTACTCACAGTCGGCACTGACTGCACGCTGCAGCTGGCTGCCAACTATGAAATGGATTTCCTGAATGTGACGTGAGGCGGGTCTTATTACTCTGGGTTCATGAGACACGATTCTGGATCGGATCAGCCCCACCCCTACTACTGTTGCATTGTGGGGAATGTAGTGTTGGTGCGTGCAAAACACAAGCGGGCGGCTGTGGCCTGTGGGCCGTTTCTAATAATAATTAAATATCATCCAGGGGGGCAAAGATAATCGGGAGTTTGACATATGTGACTTACATAGTTGTGTTGCAGCTTTTTCTGTCCGGGTTGAAACTGAAGCTGCCGCTTCAACCCAAACAGAAAAAGAAAAGCGTCAGTGAAATGCTGTAATCCTATCGAAATATCGAACATATGCTTAAAACTCATATAATCAATTTTTGACTAAAATTATATTGCAAGATGTATCAATTTTGAATTATTGTCCAGCACTATTTGCATCCTTTTTTTTTTTTTTTACTTTAAACCAGTTCCATTCTGCTAGTGTGATTACAACAGAGGATGTTAGAGAAGTATCAAATGCAATGCTCTTCAAGGTTTTATCTGTCGTTTCTAAATTCAGCCTTCAGGTATTGATTAGAGTCCAACATCAAAGAGCATTTAAAAAGGAAAGGAGGAGGTCTTACTGCTTGTATGGCCCTGGGCAGGCATGACGAGCCTGTTTGGAAGCATGCAAAAGTCCTGGTGCAGTGTTTTTATTTATGGCCAGCGCTGACCCAAAGGTTAGGCGTTTTTCATCAGCGCTCTGCACTTGTTTTTTTGCAGAGGCACATTTCTTTGGGTATTTAATTTGAGTCCAAACGTTTCAGCTTTATTCTAGTTGTATTTCATAACCTGACAATGGTACTGTAACATTTTGCTGATGCTTATTTTAAATCATGTAACTGTAGCTAGACGCTATCATAAATTTTAAGGCTGGGTGGCCATGCTGTGCCTCGGGCAAATAACTGACCCGGTCCTAGATGGACCCATTTACATTACCAGTAATCAACCATCTCCACTGACTAACACTGTTAAAGTGTGAGGAGTGTAACGTGTCCACCAGAGGCAGCTGAATATATTTCAGAATCAATAACTAGACAATTCATGCAGGACTGCACGCTATGCTTTGAAGAATGACCTCATAAGCTCCTGGCACTTAAGTGATCCAATTGCCACATATTGAAAAATGAAAACTCACTTTACACCGTTAAAATTTCCTGACCCCGTCAGAATGCTGCCGTCTACCTTCCTGCCAGTGGTGCATGTGAATGGACGCAGATGTGAAACTTGTTTATTGTTGTCCGTGAAAGGAACACGCTGGTCTACTGAGGGTCACAAGCTTGATTTTTGTGTAATCTTGTTAATGGTTTTTCATCAGAGCCCCGATGCACTCAATCAGTAATCACTCCAGCTCTTTAATGCATTTAATTCACTGTACAAGCACTGGCCTAGAAGCACATTTAAAAGCTGATTGACACAGTTAAGATTTACTGTATAATTTCATCATTTCTGAGGAGGAGCTATAATTGTATATGTTAAACACTGACTTCTCAGCAGGAAGCCATGCAATTTTAATTCAGAAGTCAGTTTTGGCCAGACAATAGAGCAATTGTTCTTTACCAGGAGCTTTTTAAACCGGGAATAAATGCCAGGATGTGTGTACTTTTTTCTTCTTTTTCTTTCTTCTTTGTATTTAAGGAAGACTGAAGACGCCTGAGACTTTCATCTAGACCTTTTCGCCCACATGCTCCATCAAAGCTTGACATATGATGTATTATGTTTCTCACTTTTCCCTTGTGGTAAAAGGTTTAAGAAGACTCCAGCGCATGTCACATCATACTGCTCAGACCTTCCCACCTCTGACTTATGTAATATTTCAGCATTAAAGCGCAGAAAACCGTCTTTGAATGCAGACGTCTGACATTTAACTGCGCTGAAAGTTGGTTATAATGAAATGGTCATGTTGAGTTTTTCCCTGATATGTTTAGACCAAACGTCTGAATATGAGAAAGTCGTTCATGACTCCTTTGCCCTTCCTCTTATTCTGTTGCCTTGTTGTTTGACTTCCATAACGCAACACAAACAAAAGCGCTCTCTGTTAGGGAGGAGACTCAAGGCTGTAGAACACACAATGCTCACAATTGTGTGTGTTCCCCGGTGTTTCTTGCTTATTTAAAGTTGGTTTTGAATTTCTGCCTGTTCACCACGTCTGCTTGTCTCCACATCTTCAATGCGAATTAGCATTTTAGACTGTTGTCACCCTGACTTACACTGACAAACATCTTAGTATTTAGCGTGCAGTAGCACTTCCTGTCAATTAACATGAAGAACTCATAGCCTTGACAGGTGTGAGCACAGTTGTGTTCATGGTCTTAAAAAAAACCACAAAGACAAGATGTGAACCATTAATTTCATTCACTCGAGGAATATTTTTTTAACACAAGACTAATTGGCTTAATTTTACTGTAACATGGCTTCATCTCTCTGGCCCAAGGAAGCTGACTGCCTGCCTCTTTGCTGAAGCTGCTCATTTGCGTTTAGCTGTGTGGGTCTAAATATCTGCATTGGGATTTGAGCTGTTGTGTTATTATTTCAGAGTTTGATGTTTTTTGCCCTAAGGCCCGGCTCCCTCTGTGCTGTATCTCTGGCTGATCTTGGCATTTCTCATGTTCCTGAGGTCCTTGGTGTGACTCGAACACTTCCGGGGATATCTTGCAACATTTCCCACTTACCACGGAGGGAGAAACACATGTGCTTACAAAACCAAGCTTCACTTAGCTTTTTTCTTTTTTTCTTTTCAAAGCTTCTCTGTGTAAAAGAGAGTGCCATTTTTAATATATTTTTTAAAACCCACTGTGGCTTGTATTGTGGTGGTGTTTAAGCTTCATGCTCTGTGGATAGGCTGAGGTACTTGGCATTAAAACGGAGCACATTTGAAATTTAGGTGTGCCTGTCACGAAGATGTGAGTTAACAGAAAACTGAGCAGATGTCCTTATATTTCACAGCTGACTCTCTGCATCAGAGATGAGTTTGTCCTAGACAGCAGCTGTCTCCGTCAGCGTGCACATTTTTTCCTCATACATAACAATTTGGGATCAAAAACACATCCTTTATGCGCTCGCAATGCCCGCGAAAACTTCTGTTCAGCATGATTCGAGGCAGGATAATGTAAACGTTGTTTAGACCGTCGTTGGTCTAATTAGTAAATTTAATGAAATGCATTCTCTCCTCCTCTAATTATAGGGACGAGTTGTGAAAATGGGGATGGATGATGGGTATGGGCTGTGGTGCCCCCCTCTCACAACAACTACTGTCAGAACGGCAGCATGTAGCTTGAATGTAAATCGGGACAAAGCTGAAGCAGAATGTCAAAACTGTAACAACACTGATGTGCTTGAAAGTAGCCGCTTTATTTTAAACCCTCGATTCTTCACGCCAACTTCATTAGGCATGTCGGCAGAATGGGAAAACGTATTGTTGAATAAAATGCACACTGTTCAAGGATTTTATCAAGAAAGTTTTACTTTTTATGAAGTCAGTTTATGCTTAAATTAGTAGAGCTAATCAGATGTGGCACTCTACACTCATTGGTTTTTAAAGGCAATACATTTTAGGGAACATTAGGAGTAACTTCAAAGCTGTGTAAAGATAAGTAAGTTCAACAAACTTCAGTCAGGTCATCTGAACTTTTTTTTTTTTTGAGACATTCCATTCTTCATCCAAAGGACTTCATCAGACCAAGGAGCCACAACAAACTGAGTCCCATAAGCAGCACATCTACATAGTGGACCGACCAGTTTGCTGGTGATATGATGGTTTCTGGGGCCCACCCTCTCCCCCGTCAACTCCTCTAAAGCAGCCATAGCCAAAGTGGTTCAAAACATCAAAGTATCTTATCACCAGCAAACAGGTTGACCCACTGTGTGAGTGTGCTGCTTGTGGGACTGAGTTTGTTGTGGCTCCTCCTCGGACTGATGAAGTCCTTTGGATGAAGGTTGAAACATCTCAAAAATAAATAAATAAATAAATAAATAAATAAATAAATAAATAAATAAATAAATAAATAAATAAATTAAAAAAAAAGAAATTGTCCAGATGACCTGATTGAACTTTGTTGGATTTTATACCTGGTTTATTGAGCATGAACTTTGATATAAGTAAATTGTTTATTTTTTCCATCCATCCATTCATTCATTCTCTTTACCCACTTCTTCCTGTTCAGGTTGTGGGGGTCAATGGTGCCCATATACAGCCGTCACTGTGCGAGAGGCGAGGGACACACTGGACAGGTCTCCAGTTCATCACAGGGACACATAGAGACAAATGAGACGGACAACCATTCACTCTCTCACTCACACCTAGGGACAATTTAAAGCTACCAATCAGTCTAACATGCATGTTTTTGGTATGTGGGGTGGGGGAGGGGACTGGAGTACCCGGAGAAAACTCACGCATGCACAGAGAGAACATGCAAACTCCACCCAGAAAGTCCCCCGGCCAGGATTTGAACCGGGGTAACTTGCTCACTAAAGAGGCAACAGCTCTACCAACTTTGCCACCATGCTGCCTGTGTTTTTCCCGATTTGTTTAAAAAAATAAAAAAAAAAAAATAAATAAAAAAAAAAAAAAAAACAGAGGCTCATACAGCATGATGCTGAAGATCTAAATTTTTATCAAATCATTTCAAACCCATTTAAAAATACATCAGTGAGCTTCCCTTTTTACATAACATGCTCTTCTTTCATTACCACGAACATGGGCGCTGGAGTTTATTTTAGGCCACTCGCACATGCACACACACATGCACGCACAATCACACACATCATGACATTAGCATGCCCAACCTTATCTGAAAACAGTCCACAGTTAATTGGTAATGTTTGGTTAAAAATAGCTGATGATTAGCAGATTATTGAAGCAGATAGCAAATTACTGAAAAATTAAACAATCTGTGGAATTCAGTCCTCAGATGTAAAGATCTGTGCTAATGATAAACAGTCCAAAGTTTGCAGGGGATTTGTTGAAAATAGCAAACATGTAATGTCTTGACAGCTTTGTCGTTTAAAGTCAAATGCTTTGACTGAGGGTAGGTATGGCTAAAACATTAAACTTGATTATGCACAAGTCTTTCAGTTCATTTTATTTCCAAAATTTTGCTGGCATGCATAAAACACCATTCTCCTTAAACACATATAAATCATTACATATTTATTTTGTATCATGTGACTTTATGGTATTTATATCAAATTAAGCACATTGATTATTTAGCTGGAGAGCCTTTATGCTCCACTTACAAGAACTGAATCCACCAGACAGTTTTCTTTGAATTCCTGCACTACTTCTCGTACATTTTAGATGCAAACATTAGAAATCACCTTGAACTTTTAACTCCATAAGCATACATTTAAGAGCTAAAAATCTTCCCACTGTAATCCGCCTGGTGACAAATGTGCCAGCCTGGCTACCCTTCACATATGTGACGCTAACGCAGGTGATTGATATTTTAACTCCGTCCCCCAATGACTAATGCAAGTTAAATGCTCCTGTGGTTGTTGTTAGGCTGCTGTTTTTCAAGGGCTCTCAGGGGTTCTTGGCTTGTTGTTGCGTGTGATATTATGGAACAAATAGTGGGGCTTAATGGTGGTGTAGATGATTTAACACTCCTCGGGGCGATGGAAAAGGAAAATGATTTTGTAGGAATATCCAGTGTACAAAGTGTTTTTCTGTGGCTCTTTTCAATGTTTTTTTCTCCCTAGCTTTCTAAAAAAGATAATCAAAGTGAGAAAAAAAAATAGGCCAAAGCAGTTGTATGTATTGTCTCATTTAAACTACTTGTTAAGCTACATAATTTACCGCTGTTTTGAGGTTTGTGTGTTTTTGTCTGCGTACAGAACATCTCTTCTCCTTCAGGCCCGGCACTGCCTTCGTTGTCTGCTTGGCTCCATCAGAAATGCTGTGGCTTTAATCCTTTGCCCACAGGGGACGGCTGACATGGATGTGTGTAAACTGTTGACATGGTGCTGTCTCCCATGCACTCTGATCAAAGACTGTGCAGCCCTCCTGTTTCACAACCTGCCTTCAAATATGCTCGGAGTCCCGGTCTCGGAGACTCCCTCCCTTTCCGTTTCACACTTTATGTTAACCCGTGTCTCGCCATAATAAATTGGTACGTCTCATATTAACAAAGCAGACATTTATGACTGTGCTCACGCAGCCTCTCTGACCTCCCTCTAAGCAGTGAATTTGATTTGCGAAACTTGTACTAGTCACTCACGCCTTGGTGGAGACCACTTTTCGAGTCAGTAATGCACTGACTTCAAGTGGAAGCCAAGATTTGGCTCGATGTTGTGCTAGCTTTAATTAATCCGTGGTAATGATGCAACTATTAGTAAGAGCTCAACTCGTCTAAAGTGGTTGTAAGTGTGTGTGTGTGTGTGTGTGCGTGTGAAAAAGTGTAAGAAAGAGAAAGTTTGTATTTGATGTTTGTGAAGATTCAGGTCATGTTAATCCTAACTGCTTAAATGAAAGGCAACAGGACATCCTCTCTTGAAGACATCTTACTTTTCATCCAAATGGCTGTCTGACTGGTGGAATGTTTAAGTTTTTATGATTTAAAGAAATCCATAATTTCCTTGTATTCACATATATTTCTGGCTCGTTTGACCATCCTGTGAGTTTCTTTGCCAGTTTTGTCCTGTAAGAACTCCTGGCCAAGTCTTGTTGTTTTTCTGTTTTTAAAAGGTTGTGTGAATTTCAACTGATACCTGAGATTAGTACTTGTTTATATTGTATATTTATTTTTTTAATTTGGTGGAGTGGTGGCGCAGAGATTAGAAAAAATGGGTCTGTGATCGATTCAACTCCCGGTACCGACAACATCAAAATGTGGGTGAGATAGGTGAAGCACCCACACCTGCCTCCACCCTCATTTCCCCCACTCTGGGCCATTGAGCAAGGTCCTTAACCCCCACCATCTGCTCCCTTAGGAACCCTAGCAGCTCTCTGCTCCACACAGAAGGCTGTGGTAGCTTTGCATCAGGAAGGGCATCTGGCGTGAAAACAATTGCCAAGTCTTTGTGCGAGTTAGTCGCTGTGGCAACCCCTGAAGAAGGGAGCAGCTGAAAGAAAAAAATATATATATATTTTTATTTTTTTAATTTTATAAAGCTCTTTCAAGTTGGGCATGAAACTTCATTGTACATTGATTTCACATGTCAAAGTGAGACAGGGACGGGAGTTTGAAGGTGATCCATCAGTGACACGCCTCTGAGCTAGAAGTGAAAATAGTCTCAGAGACAAATTAACATTTATGTGTGAAGTGGGGGGTGGCGCATGCAGCCGGCTGCTATAATCAACGTTGCAGTGGTCACTTGACTGATTTAACAATACTGTATTTTTTTGTTTGTGTGCACAATGAGGCTGTGGTGATCTTTTTCTGTTTGGGCTGTGACTGACAAAAGAGGATCAGCAAGGGCTTATTGAGATGTCTTTTTTGTGCTGATAAAGTGCTACTAATGTCTGAAAAGAGCCAGCAATGGCTTAGTTTAATGTTCTCTAAAAGCATCTGTTTTTTTGGTATCCAGTGTGGACATTAGTGTCCTCAATAATGGTGTTCCTAATCTTTTGACTTGTTTGTGGACAACCGAGTCTTAACCTAAGGAGCTCTTATCTGTTAGGGCAAGCACTTGGGAAGTTTCTTTTTTTTTTGTTCTAAAAAGGTTTGAGTACGGTACTCTTAACTGTAGTGGTCTGTAAATACCACATTGCTCTGCGTTTGTGTTTTTTAATCCCATAATGTGGACCAGTTCCTGTCTGAGGGTTATGTTAGATTTGAAGAGGAGTGGTATGAAAATATCTTTGTGCCACTGTATTTTTTACGTTTGGTTGTTTTTCCCAGATTGCTCAGCCGACTGGACAAAGATCTTGGTTTGGATATCCACAAGTTATGAAATACTTTCATGATGGGTTTGTTTTTTCCTTCATTTCTGTCTTAGTGGGAACACTCGGTGTAGAGTTCTGATGAAATTCAGTTTGTATTCCTGCGGTTGGCGAGAGTCAAACAGGCCGTATTGATCTGTGTGTCTATACGTTTCTTAGATGTACTTCAATGTTTAACCTTCCGTCCTTTTTAATGCACACAGAACAGTCCAAAAAAGGCAGCTTGTTATCTTTAGTGTCCCCTCTTGTGAATTTAATGTTGTTGTCAACGAAGTCGATGTGTTAACTGAAGGTTTCTACTTCTTGAACTTGGACATTATCCCAGGTGTCATTGACATATCTGAAAGAGTGGGGGATATTGATCCCTGATTGGAGTTCGCTCTGCTTTCCATTTTGTTCATGCAGAGGCGGACCTCGTTGGGTGACACTGGATAGACTGATTTATGCATTGGAGGATTATTTAGACTTATTATTGCCATATTTTTATCATAAGGGGCCATGCCTATTAGTAAAATAAGCTGATGAAGAAATACATACATACATACCGGTATATACATAGTACTGTCTGTCTGTCTGTGTATGTATCTCCCTCCCTCCCTCCCCAGGGTGAAATTTGAGGCATCCAGTAGCATGTTTTAATTATACAGAAAAAATATACATGGAATAATCCAAAAAGAAGCAGAATACACAAAATTGGAAAAAGACAATATGCACATGCACAAGGTGGTAGGGAGTACCATTCATGATTAATATACGTATGTGTATACATGTGTACTATAAATATGTGTGTATATTCATTCATACATGCATACAGCACACATACAATACAGGCAAGCATATCTGTGGGCAGCACAATATTGAATGTTATCTTCCACCTTTGTAAACAGTATTTCCTGCTGCAAGGGGGCTTTTTCTTGGGCATGACACTGGAAGACCACAAAATGTTTACTTCAACACTAACTACATTTTGAAAGAAGTCATGTTAGACTTCTTTCAAAAGTCTAAAATTGTTAGCAGCTTTTTTTTTTTTTTAAAGAAAATTGGGAAGGGTTTATTAAAGGTTTTGTGCCTTTTGCTACTTCTATCATTGACTATTACACATCTCAGTGTGAGCATGTGCCCAGATTTATGAGCTTATTTTTTCAAAATCATGTAGATGGTAATTTGTCTACGATAAACTCCACTAGTGTTGACGTAAAAAATAAAAAAAACTAACAAAAATTGGCTTTATGTAGTGTCCTATGACACCAACCATAAAAACGTCCATATCAGTCAACCTCTAGGTGACACTAGAGAGCTCTTGTCTCATCCACATCTCTTGTCATTTTTCATTTGGAACAGATAGTCCGGAGGCGTAGGTCCTGCAGGGTACATATCTGGTCAGGGGGTGAAGTTGGGTCCTGTTTTTCAAAGAGCTATTTTGATGAATTTGTTTCTTGACAGTCTCTGTTGCGTGTGAAAAATGAGGTGACATCCAGTGACAGGATGATTTCACCTGGGGCCGGTTTCAGGTGTTAAACTTGGCTGAGAAAAATCAGTGAATTTCTCCATGTGATGCAGGGCATTTCCTAACCAGAGGTGCTAAAATGGTAGTAAGGTGTTTTGAGCCTCGACTCTGCTCCCCAGGAGGTTTCCGACTACACTATTTTCTTTTCCAAATGTGACTATACATCTTAAACTCAGGAACTTAAATTATACAACACCTATTAAGCCTGAACCCACGCCCTCACCCCTCAACCTTGATGTTCGGTTGCCTTTCATTCTTTGAATTATTTTGTGTTTTATGTGTTGACAAGTCAATCAAACTAAATACAACTTGTTCTAAATGTGGTTGAGCGTCAAGAGCCTTGGGAGTTCAGCTACTGTAGTAAAGTTTCCTTAAACCTCTTGAGACTTGTGATAAGTGTGATGGAGTTGTCATAGTTACAAAGCAAGAAAATAGAAATTTTAAAGCTTTTAAGCTTGCAGGAAATCCTACAAAATTATAGTGTCGAGCACAAGTTGTGTCAGAATAACAACACACGTGAATGTACAGGTAGTCCCCGACTTACGAACGGGTTCCGGACCTAAGAACGGTTCGTAACTCGAATCCGTCGTAACTCGGAGCCGAACGCACATGGCGCCGTAAGTCCGGATCTAGAGCCGTAAATCGAAACCGAAACTAAA
>JARVGV010001459.1:17401089-17414729 GCA_031762435.1 Hypsolebias longignatus | reverse complement strand
TAAAAAAAGTCCGCGAGTGGGGCGAGGCTTGATGACGTCACTGGGGGCGACGGCCGTAAAGGCGAAACGCCGTAAACCGGTGACGCCGTAAACCGGGGGTTACCTGTACTGTATATATTTTTATTTAGCATGTATGCTAAGTTGGTAATTGAAGATCCACAGGATCTCCTAATATTTTGAATATCAAGAGATCCATGCAGATTCAAACATTGTGCTAAAGAACTGTTTGGCATGGGTTTATTTTTGTAAATTCATCTCAGGTCTGCAGTGACCACCAATACTTGTGACGGCAGCTGGCTGATTGTACAAAGTAAAAAGGAAGCATTGTGGAACACAGCACTGTCCATTACTTTGGGAATGTAATTAGTGGCTAAAGCTGTGAATGGGAGACAGACAAGCATGCCTTAGACGCTAAATGGTTATTAAGAGCATTTGCTCTGTGCAAGTGAGTGTAACAGAAATGCACGCACTAGCGTTAGCCTCAAGCTAGAATGCACTTCTGCAAGACAGGCTTCAGCTCAAAGAGCTAGACACACACAACGTACAGAGGAGCAAGCCTTTCCTTTCGACTCTCTGTGTAGCCTCCCAGCACAAACGACTCCAGGGGAGAGCCGTTTCAAGAAAATGGAGCAATGCAGGCCCCAGAAAGTACAGCAAACCAAACAAACATGAGAAAAGTTTTACATTTTTTTTTTGTAATATCAGGCTTACAGTCGGATTAGTTAGCTATGCATAAAGTGAAAAATTAGACGTGTTTTATTGCAGAGTTTATTTGGTTTTAATCAAAAATGTTCTATGTTTTTATAGGTGTGGGATTATTTAACTGTAATTATACTGTACGTATTGAGATGCATTTTTTTATGCTGTCCCAAGCTTTAAAGATTAAAACGGTGCAATAAGAACTCTTATCAGTTCATGACATGTCTCTTTCCTGAGCGCTTTGATTATGAACCTCAACGCATCTTGAAACTTCACACCTTGAAACTTGATTAAAAGTTATTTAAGGCTGTCTGTGTGTGTGTGCGCGCGCGCGTGTGTGTGTGTGTGTGTGTGTGGGTGAGTGCACATGTGGAGGCATTTTTCATAAGAGGGATGATATCATACTCACCATAAGACTCCCACAGGAACAGAGCTATGCATCATTTCCCCTTTTTATATCTCTGCAGGTTCTCACATCATCTCTGTTAGCTTCACTCGCTTCCTTTATCTGTATTTTTATATTTTTGGCCAAGACGCAAACTAGTTTGCTTTTGATCGGCTTTTTGTTGATTTATTGTTGCGGTTTAATTACAGCGCAGCAGTTGGGAGTACTTTAATGTGCATTTGCAGAAGCATTAAGTCTGATCTTCTCTAACATTGAATAGGAAAAAACAAAACAAAAAACCAAAGAAACGATGGCTTTTCATGTAGAGACCAGTAGATTATTATCCCCAAGATGACATTCAACTTTTTTTTTTAATTTATTTTTTTCATGATGAGATTGTTCCTGAATTAACGCGTACCATTTTAGACTGAAGTGAAGCAGACGATTCTTAATGAGAGGCTGATGTTTCAGCTTTGATGTTGGTTAGAAAAATAGAATAACTGTGTGAAATGAAGGGAATTAAAAATGCAGTAAGAACACATCCAAATGCAGCCTAATTCTTCAGATTATATCTCTTGGCTTGGCTATGTTACAAATGAAGACTCAGTGGTTTTCCACATTCAGTTTGAAGGTTGAATGTTTGAATTGATGATACTTTAGAGTACCGCCACAAATTGATTCTACAGCTCAAGGTGCTGCATATTAGTGGTTTTTCATATTAACAACGTAGTAATAGCGCAGTGCTTCTCAGAGATAGCACTCCTGCTGTCTGTTTTTCATGCAGCAGTTGAGGATGTTTGGATGGAAGCCACCCTGACAAGCTGCTGCATCCACTGGAAAAGTCTGCAATTGTCTGATATGTGTGGATTATATTCCCCCTCAGCCCGACTGTTTTATTCCACTTCACTGAGGTTGCCCATGATCATTAGCAATCTTTCCACTCATGTCTCACATAATGAAGTGAATGAAGTGTCATTTTCAATCAACTGCTATGTTGATCCAACTTAATTAGTACTTTAGAGGATACAAAACAAGATTAGGTAACTCACGGTACTCGATTGCCAGAGTTGTTTGTTTTGCTTTTGAATTAACCCACAGTTCTGCTGCTGCACAAACTTTATTTTTTCCTTAACATTTTTATTGGAAATCTCCACTGCATACGATCTGTGGCAGTTTCCCTTTCTAGCAAATATGCTAAATGTAAAAACAAGCAGCACTTATCTTTATTCAGTTAAAAAAATATATTTGATACTTGTATAAATACACCAAGCAGGTTCAGTAAGACTTTAGCAGCTTGGTTGCCTGAGTAACTAAGTTGTTGCACATCCTGGTTCTTAATTGGAAGTAATATCTTCTTAATATTAAGAAATTAAACAACACTTGGGTTGGCAGCTGGACTCTTCACATTTCATGAAGTACAAATAGAAGAGGGATGCTGCTTTGAGTAAATTTGTGTGGCTTATTGGTCTCTGATGTTTTTCCATCAGCCTGTATACAATCTTCTGTACTGAGCTGTGGCTGTTGTGACTGCTGTTGCTCAGGGGTTCTCAAACTTTTTGAATTCAGGGACCCCTTACAGGGGAGACAAAGTTTCAGGGACCCCCACATAACCCTCATGTTTGTTAAATAATTTTCAGTGTGTCTCTTTGATGCAACTGAAATATTTGCATAACATACTTGATATCTGTTCTTTAATAGTGTTAATACAATTGTTATACTTTTAAACATGGGAGTATTTTTCAATCAAGACACACTTAATTAACAACATTTTTTAATTTCAACTTCCAAAAATGACAGTTTTGAGAAAATCAATGGCATCAAAAAACACTTTAAAACTATTCACTTAATTAACATAATAAATGTATTGCTACGTCTTCAAATTATTACAGAAAACTCTTTACATCAAATTGAACAGAATCAGAACAGCAGTAGTCATACCAGGTAACAGGGATTGATTTGCACATCGATCAATGCTGGAATGCAAATAGCAGATGGGCCAGCCGTCTGGGGGTCCTCATCCAGATAATTTTGAATAAAGTAGATGTGACCTTCTGCATTTTGGTGTATTTTAACGGGTTGTTAAACATCTATGTGTTTGTAAACAAACAAAAAAAGAAACAAAAAATGTATGTATATATATATATATATATATATATTTTTTTTTTTTAAATTTATTTATTTATTATTTTTTTATTTTATTTTATTTTTTTTTTTTTTTGCAGATCCCCAGCCACTGGCTCACGGACCTTTGAACGTCCGGGGACCCCAGTTTGAGAACCTTACCTTTAGAAACAAAACAAAACAAGACAAAACTGCAGTGTCTTGTCTTTAATCTGCTTTTGCTTAGCAATTTAGATTTCCTCATCAAAGCAAAAATATAATACTGTATATATATTTTTTATTTTATTTTAATTATTTATTTAAAGTCCTCCATGCTGGAAGTGCAGAAGTCGTACAGCTTGTGATTTATGATATAAGAGCATATCAGCACCAGTGAAGTTGTATTTAATTTTCTCTACAAGCCAGTTGAAAGTCTATGTGCAAAGATGCACCAAGATTGTTTCATCTGCTGTGCACACTTCTATCTCCAGCTCGTGCAAAATGCTTCAGGAAGCTGCCTCCTTTTAGAATTTCCTGTGGACACTATCAGTCCAGTCAGTCAGTGAGTAATGGTTCCTCAATCAAAATGCATCTCTACAAAGTTGTTACCTTTGCGTTATTGCGATGACGTAATATAGTTTTACTGTAGAGGAACGTATTTTTGCCTTTTTTCCCCCAACTTTGATATTTCAGACGTTTGTCTTTTTTAGACGTTTTATGTTTCCTTTATTATTTTTCTCCATTTTGATTGCACTTACTTGATTGCAATTTTATGTTTTAAACAAGTGGGCAGTGTCACAAAAAAATAACAAAAGGGTATTTCTATTTTGTGCAGGTTTAAATTTTGCTGCATATTTCTCTTTCCATAACCGTGTTTTCAATTTTTTTCCACAAACATTTTGATTGTCCTTTTATTTTTAAGCAATTCTGACATAGATTAGTGCATGCAGATAACAAAACTTGCATTTTTTAAAGAATGTGTCTGCGTTTAGGTGCCTCCATATTTTTTTTTACTGGAGTCTTTCACAATAGCAGCATAAATACATAAAGATTGTTGCAAAGAAAAAAAAATCACCTCACTTTTTTTTTAAGTTGTGCACTGATTAAAAAAAAAAAAAATAATAATCAAAACAAACAAACAAACAAAGATTTAAAAAGAGAGAGCTTATGATTCTATAATAATTTTGTTCTTACTGAGCTGTATTGATCATGAATTCCACAGTTGTTGTGCAATTAATTTACCTGTGAGATAAATCCTACTAATCATCTTAACAGTGCACCCTTTGAGTACTTTTAGAGCAAGGTTTTTGGGTTGATTTCAAAATGTGTCACTTTCCCTCCGGTTGTTTTGTTAGGTGAGATATTTTAGACCCTTTGATTCATTTTAAATTAGCTTGACGCTTGTGAAAGCAGTGCACTTTTTGTCTCTTATGTTGTACCCACAACCACCCTTAAAGGCTTGGGGGAAAAGAGCAATGCCATGTTGTCATGGTGCGCAGCAGAAGGAGCTGAGGCTCCTGCAGGTAATGAATCGAGTGGAGGATTGCTCCCTGTAGACCTCCATGTACTAGAAGTACTTGAGTTTAAAGCAAAGCTCCCTGACTATACAGCTGCACAGGGGACAAGTATGGAGGCTAAAGTGTGGGGCTTTCTATCCAGGGATCCAGAGACAAAGTCCTCAGGGATGAAGATAAAAACATTTTTTTTTACTACATAAAAAAGACTAGTTTATAAGCCAAGGCCTCATGAATTCACAAGAGCTTCAAAGAGCTCACTGTGGGCCGATAGATGAATTTTGTTTCATTTAAAGTAATAATGTTTTTCTGTCACAGTTTCAAGACAATGAAGTCTCAATTAATTTAACTGGAATTTTGTTTTGTTTTTCTCTGCTCATTATAAAATGCATAAAAATGCCAATTAAAATTAGTTTAATTTCAAATGATAATTTACCTGTGATGTTAGCAACAGCAGGATTTAATAGAACATTTCAAACAAAATGACTTATTAAACAATATGAATGCCAAAAGTAGATGTCTTAATATTCAAACTGTATTTCATAACTAAAAGAAAATATGAGGTGGCCTTTATATTTAAAATGAAGGAGTTCAGGGACAACCCTGCAGTCAGTCTGTTTTCATCTTACTGTTGTGCACACTGACCACAGTACACTTAATTCACACAGCCCTTTAAAATTCTTGTTGTTATCCACAACTAGAGAAATTGTATTCACTGCGAAAATGCAGCGTGAATGCTTATTGCTAAAGAACTTGCTGAAAACAGCTGAATAGTAGCTAAAAAAAAACATTCTGAAATGTAGCTGACACGAAAGAACAATCCCAATTCAGCATAAGCAGAAAGAACACCGATTTGCTGGTTTGAAGTGAGCACAAAAAAAATTAGAAATTAGCAAAAAAAAAAAAAAAAAAGGCTGAAATGTATTTAAAAATAAAATAGCTGAATAGTAGCTAAAAAGGCAGAAATAATCTTAAACTACCAGAAGGAAAAGGAAAGTGAGTTTAAAAAAATGTGGAATTACCTGATAAAGCTATAAACAGCATCAAAAGAGCTAAATAGTAGCTGAAAGAGCAGAAAAAGCTGAAAGTATCATAACAAGCTGAAATTAGCATAAATAAGTTAATTAGGCTGAAAGAAGTATAAATGAGCACAAAATAGTGAAAATTATCTGAAAAAAGCTTAAATAAACAAAACAGCTGAAAAGTAGCTAAAAAGGCAGAAATAAGCTTAAATTATCAGAGGCAAGTGAAGAGAGCACATTTTTTTGTTGAGTTAGGCTGAAAAAAAGTTTAAATGAGTGCAAAAAATGTGGAATTTTCTGGTAAAGCTAAAATTAGCATAAAACAGATAAATAGCAGCTGAAATTAGCAGAAATAAGTTAGAAGCGCAAAAATGTCATAGTTAGCAGAAAGATCCTGAAAGGAGCACAAAACAGCTGAAATAAACAGCCAAAATTAGCTGAAAGTAGCTGATTTTTTTTTTTTTTTTTTTTTTGCACCAGGAAGCTGAAAGAAGCTGAAGCAGAACAAAATGTGAAAGGAGCAGTAAAAGTTTGTAAACAGATCTAAAGATTTGAAGGATGTAAAATGAGCTCAATTAATTGCTTATGAGGAAAAAAGTGACAAAAAGGCTAAATATTTCAAAAAGCTAAAGTTGCACCAATATCAAAAGCCGTTGCAAGATTGTCCTGAAAGAGCTGAACATTTTGATGTATGATTTGTTAAAAAGGCACAAAAATTGTGGAATGAGAAAGATGCTGATAAATGCACAGAAGAAAAATGGATCACAATAGTGTGAATGCTTCATAATCAGTCACACAATAAGAGCCACAGTAAACAGTACTGGATCAGCACACATTGATGCCACATTTACAAAACAGTAACTCAAAAGTCGTTGTGACCGACTGCTTTACAAACTACTAATTATGTTCTTAATCAGTTAGTTGGAGCAGCTCTCGAGAGCAACACACAACCTGTAACAGACACAGAAACACCTGCATCCGTAGGAAATCTTTTTCATATACATTCTGGCAGCTTTTTAACACACGTCAAGCCAGATGTCAAGTGCACTGAAAAGCTGCAATTTTTTAATATTCACTCTTCCTACTGGCGTTTGTATTTCACTTCTTTCTGTATGGAAAATTGGTATGTGGATAGCAGCCTTGGGTACATACAGTTTTTATTGCTTTTAAACATTTCTTCTGTATTTTCCCCTCCCTGTTTTGACCTTCTGAACTTTATGGTGCTCATCCCGAAACATTTCTTTACGCAGCTCCTAGCACCGAGCTCTCTGGACTTGATTAATTTCCTGCTCCTGGGAGAACAGAGAGAGATTCATCCGTCATACGGCCCGCATTTCAAGCCACAGTCATTCTGTGCGATGATGGAAGTTTAACACACAAAATCATCTGTATTCCTCCAGTCTTGCTGATGTGTTGTATCAACCTGTAGATGTACCTGTACTCATTTTCTCAAAAAAAAAAAAAAAAAGATAGGTGCATGAACACTAATTATTAAAAATGAATTTTGCCGAAGCCAGGACTGGCTCATTATTCATTGTGGTTATTGCTAGCACTTTGGATCAGCCTTTGTGTGCCAGAATTGGTCAATTTATCTCTGTCAGGGGTGGGCCCTTGACAGATGTGCCAATATGGCTGCTGAAGTTCTGTGCTTGGGGAGAGGCATCTTAATTCTCCATGATGTATCACACTGGCAGCAACCAATTTAGCAGAATTGAGCTCCAAATCATCTTACTTCCCACTGCCTCTGACAATCTGTTTCCTTTTCTAGATTAGGTAAATATATTAGGGATGGAAATAAATTAGAGATTCCTGCACACTGAGTAAACTGAGTTTTTGTTGACTTGATTGTTTGTATTGTTACACTGGCATGTCTTGAGAACCGTCTTCTCAGGTGGCACTGCTGTTATACATGAAACCGAACTCCCCCTGTGCACAATGGATACGATAAACGCAGCCAAATTTTCTAGTTTTGCTGTTTAGGGCAGATTGATGTGTTGGACTGACAGTTTGTTGTGTAAAGCTAATTAATTAAATTCCAGGTGTCGCGTGGTGTTAGTGTGCCTTGTGGCAGTATATTAGGCTTCGTTGGTGGCTCGGGTCCAACCTAATGGATGTGGACATACTTGGCCTGCTGGGATTGCAATATTGAGGAAATGTGAGATTGCCAGCCCACAGGTTCCCTCTCTAATGTGGTTATGCTGATGAGCTGAAATGAGCTAGATAGCAGCTCAGCAATTTTTTTAAACTCATAATCACGACGACTGACTTTATAATGAGTACACATCCCCGGAGAGGTGAGAAGTTAACTGGTGGGAGCAAGGTCGTAATAGTGACATGATGGCACAATCTCAGAAGGCGTGCACACCCTCCCTTGCATCACGGAGCAGTATTTGATGATTGTTTTTGTTCAAGCTCCGTGAGATTTTTAGGCACTAAATTGTTTGGACCAACGAGTGACTGCGTGGAAGTAGTTGATGGCGTTTTGTGATTCATTACTTTGACTTTTTCTGGCTTGTTAGCTTGTTTATTCTGCGCTGCTATCTCTGGATAACTGAGTTACACTGCAGATATTGATTTATTTCTGGATGCTAAATTTTAAGGACACTTGCTTTGCAAACAGGTAGCTGTTCTCGTTCCTGCTTTGTTTACAGATCAACCACAAGAATAATAGCTGCCGAGGGGGCGAGAGGAGAGCAGGGATGGCAATAGCTCAGAGTGGTTTGAGTCTTTCCCCCTTCTCCCTTCCTTCTTGTACTGAATTAGTTTGTGGGCTAATAGTGCCTTTGAGAAGGACAATATGGTTTAGTGTTCATTGTTTTTTTCCATAATTTTTTAAAATTTATTAAGGTTTAAAGACTGTAAAAACCTGACAGTCCCCATAAAAAGCAAACCAAATGGCACTATAATTTTTCCGCAAAGTCTCGAGATGCTTTGGTAATTTTAGTCTTCAGAATGCACAGCGGCTGGTAGAAGATCACTCAGTTCTGTCGTCTTTTGTCTTGTGAAGGAGTCTCATGACTCATTTAAGTGTGAGTTCAAATACCTGCAAGGGATTGTAAATAATGCAGATGTATCATGAAATTATTGGGGTAGAAGCTGCTCCTTGCATTCTAAAATGTGCAATAGTCTAAACCTTACATCCACTGTTAAATTGCTTCACACATTTTCTCTTTTTAAAGCCTAAAGATGAACATGTTGCACAAGCATTAAGCTGGATTTACAGGAGAAACTTTGATTTACCGGTAGTTGTTTTCATTTGTTTTGTTAAAACAAGCAATTTTTATTCATTTATTTTTAGTATACTTTTAGCCTCCAGATGAAGAGAGTAACATAAAAGCCAGAGGGTGAAGGACCACTTTGTCATTCATTCATGTGTACGCTACAGTTTTTTGCTTTTACAACCATTAGCTTGACGACATCCTCATTTCATTTCATTTTGTATTTTTATTTTTCAGAGCTTGTGTCGAAAGGAAGGTGCAATAAAAATATGACCTTTGAACAACAAAAGATGGTTTAAAATTGTTGTTTTAGATCCCCCCCACCCCACCCCCACCCCCAATGTTCATACCTGGAAACCTGCCTCCAGCATCTTTAATTTTGAAATGAATTTAGCCAATCTTCACCATCCTTCACCTCTCCCTAGGAATCAATTTTCTGCTGCTTTTTGTGAGCTCCCTCTTCCCCTCTTTTCTTTAATTTTCCTCTTCATCTCTTGTTCCTAATACTGGCCACATACCAGTTCTAAGCAGGGTTTTTTCTTGTGGATGCTGTGGGGTAGTGAGTAAGGGTGAGTGAGACACAGTCTGGATTAAGGCTTGATTTAAAATGTCTGCTTAGCTCAACACTTATCTGGGGATGTGGCCACGTGCAGTCTTGTGATTTGTGACCTAATTAGCAGTTTTGGGGTACCCAAGGCTGGAAACCCACCCCCAAATGAACACACTCTGCCACCCTTAAGCGTAGAAAATCCAAACGCAGGATGGCTTGATGCTTAGAGTTGAGCTGTGCAGATAGAAGCGTCTCTGTACTGCCAATTTGCCTCTAGTAGAATAAATAAATACATGTCTGTTTAGCTCAGGTCAAAGTTCACAGGTGCAAATCTGAAACATCGTTTGGCTCTAGTTGTTGTTTACCTCAGCCAAGGTTAGTCTAAGCTGGCCTTTGGCTGTCTGTTTTGGTCTGTTTCCTAAATCTCTCATGTTAATGACTGCATTAGTTTGGACTTCATGCACCAAAGAGGAAGGTACTTATTAAATGTAGAGACCCTGCAACCTTTCCTATGCAGTCATTATCGTTTAAACATAGACTCTGTACAGCCATTCTGTTTTATTTATTACCCAGGACACTGCAGCATCAACAGCTACTCTGAGAAATGTTTAGAACATACAGAACTGTGCAAAAGTCTTGAGTCATCCCTCATTTCTTTATACTTTGCTTCCAAGAAGCCAGATTTTCTTGTACTCTTTTCAAAATGGTGGTGAGAAATGGACTGTTGGAAGTTTTTTTTTTAAGTTTTACTTTGAACTTCTCCATTTTTTAAAAGTTATTTTCAGTGCAGTACTTGATCATTTACACTTTTTTTAAATTTTTTATTTATTTAAGCCACTTAATTATTCCCTGTAAATCATTTAAGCAAAAGAAGACTTCTAAATGTAAGGACTGCAGTGTTTAGACATATGACAGACAACTTGACAATGAACCCGTTTTAATAGGAGCTTTAGGTACCGGCACTTTTTTCTGTTATCAGCTGACTCACTAAAATGGTTTCAAATTATTTACCGGTAGTTGCATATGAAAACCTCAGCAGAACAGTCTGACACAACCACATTTTAGCACCAATACATAGTGATCCACAAAGAACTATTAGCTAAAATCTGAGGTGCAATGAACGATCAGCTGAATGTATTTATTTATATGTGTTTAATGTCCTGTGTCAGGTGATTTGCTGGACTTTTTAAATTATTACAGCAGACCCTCATTTATCGTGGGGGATCTGTACCCTGAAGCCCCACG
The DNA here is from genome assembly GCA_031762435.1 of Hypsolebias longignatus. Taxonomy (NCBI): domain Eukaryota; kingdom Metazoa; phylum Chordata; class Actinopteri; order Cyprinodontiformes; family Rivulidae; genus Hypsolebias; species Hypsolebias longignatus. The sequence continues at coordinate 17,403,996 of JARVGV010001459.1, read as the reverse complement.
ATAAGCAAAAAACTACAAAGTAGGCATAATAGCACAAGTACTAAGTGGTAATTTATTTTAGTATTTATATCAAGGCATTTCAAACCCTTCCCACACTCTTGAAATATTCTAAACTATGTTTCTAACCTCTAAAGCTCTAAAAGAGCACAGAATGTCATGATTTAGCTCCCTGCCTTATCTGCTCTTTGCCGCCTGCAAGCGCTCTTGGCCACACCCACTTCTCAGCTCTGCACACAGTACAGCTGATCAGCTACAGCAGGAAGATTATCCTGCAGTTGAAGGACTGCACAGAGGTGTAGGAGGAAGCTTTTTCTACAACTCTGGGCTGCACAAATGTGCAGCAGGTGATAAATAATTTAAAATAATTGATTTTAAATAAAAATGCCATGCCGATCCTGTGGCTCGTCCATCAATCAGCCAATTGTGTCATATCCAATCTTATTTTGAAAAACTGCGATAGAGCGAGTCCACAAAGTAGCCAGGGACTACTGTACTTAGATAGAATTATCAGATACTGTACATTTGCTGTAGATCATTTTAGACTTGATATTTAATCTTTTCATCCACATATCCACTTTCCTCATTTTTAAGACACAAACTGCACAATATGCATTGGTCAAGTGAAAGAATTGAACAGTAGAGTGGAAAAAGCAAACACATCCAATGAAATATTTTAAAAGACCTTAAGAAAGCCTGAAAAGCTATTGATCAAGACCACTTTAAAAGATGACAGTATACTGACTTTTATGTTGCAAAATATAAATAAGTTAAAAGTTGGTTTTAAACATTAGCACAGCACTGTAGTTGAGTATTCAGTGATCTTTTCTGCTTTAAGACAAACTTCTCACTAGTGGAATAAAAAAAGCTATTAATAGTAGAGAAGCTGATTTTCTCATATTTGTGTACAGGTTTCTTTGGATTCAGTCATTTCATTTTTGTTTTTCTATGAAATACCCCTCTGTCTTACTATGTCTTCATTCACAGTTGTTAATTGTGTTGGGAATATTAGAGAACTAAAATAGTTCATAATCCTCTTGGAGATAATTATATGTCAGGGCAGTGCTTGCTAAAATTCACAGGCAGCTTGTGCACTCATTGTTTATTTAATTGGTGCACTTTTTATGACAAAAAATATTTTCTGGCAGCACACTTAAAAAAAAAAAACCCTCAACTATATATGATACAGATGTACAACCAATGTTTGGGACAGCCTGGCCTCCATGGTTATGATAAAGAACATATATCTTCTATAATATCTGCAACTTCCATGTCAGCATCTATTTACAGGGTAGTGCAGCTTTGATTATCGAGACCTTTTTGGATATCACAGCATAAAATTGCACTGACGGTTCAAATGCCTAAAATACAGACTCTCACAAAATAATATATTCAGGCTGATGGAATAAAATTCCATCTAACGTACCATCTGGGGAGGGTCACTGTGTGGGAGGAGATCTTTCACCTTTTTCTGCTGAATGTAGCTAATGCTCTTCTTAGTCCCAGCCTCATATCATGGATTTATGCTGGCGATTTGACAGACAGGTATGTGAGAGGTTTCTGTTGTGTCTCATAACCTCTGTCACCCTGGGAGACAGCAGCCTCCTTATGCTTGTCCTGCTTTATCGCTATACAGTGACCTGCAGTCAGCTCCTTCTCCTACCAATGTGTCCCTTGGTCCCTAGGTTCTGGGCCCTCTGGCAGGTATCTACTGTTACCCCCTTTGCCCTTCACACATAATGACCAGCTGCTGGCTGTGTGAATAATGATACATTTGGAGTTGGTTTCCAGCATGTGTTTTCAGTTTTAGGCCAAATTGTAAATGCTTTGATTTAGCGATGTCAGGTTGTCTGTCATGATTTTGTCCAGCTTCTGATTGTAATGCACTATCAGACTGGATTTTTTTAAACATTTATTTATTTATTTATTTTTTTTTAGCCCGGACACATTTCTAATTCAGATAACATTTAGGTTTGCTCATTTTTTCCCTCAGTTTAAAGGCTAACATGTGGTTGTGTTTATGAGAAAGATGTCTTACAAATGAGACCTTTTCTCACATTTATATTTTCATTTGAACAATATATGCAGTGTTTGCTGATTCATTACCCACTGATCTTGTACAATATTGTGTTGAGTGGTATCTATTTAAAATGTTTTTCTCCAACTATATTGTGATATACAGTATAACCATGTGCACATAAAGGCTGTGATTTTGTCCTATTATTAGTTTTATTTTAGCACAGTTCAAGGTTTCTATTATATTTTAACATTATTCTCTTATATTGAAGATGCAGCAGATTAGTAATATTTTGCTAATGCATCACTGAATGGACTGATTTAAACAAATAAATAAATAGCTTGAATGAAAGCTTCATAAAGGTACAATAACATGATAAGCATGTTGGCCTTATCAAGCCCAAGCATTGGACAGCTCTCTGAAACCTAATACTGTACTTAGGTGAGCTTATAGTGTATGGCAGGTATTGTTATATTTTTAATATCTTCGAAGATCACGGTCTTTCCACTTTATCCAGCTAGCTTCTTTGCTTGTTTTTTTGGTATTTGTCCAAGAAGGATATTTTTGTTGTTGTTGTTGTTCTAGCTTGCTTTGCTCCCTTCTGCACTTCAGCTTCTGATGGCTGCTGCATTATTGATTAATAGTATAATAGTATAACAACAGGAACACGTTTTGCTAAATTTGGTTGAAGTAATCTACTGTATAAGAACTTTGTCATCTGCCACGTCAATTTTGAAAAAGCTGAAGATTAGGGTTGAACGACTACATAATTTTTAAAGTCGACATTAACATAATAAAAGTCGAGTAGAAGTTGAGTAGTTGATGATGTCATAGGATTTCAAGATGCAAAATAAATAAGTAAATAAATAAACATTAAAAAAAGTCATTTCTTC
>JARVGV010001459.1:17378138-17391347 GCA_031762435.1 Hypsolebias longignatus | reverse complement strand
GCTCAGAAAAAGAGTTGTTGATGCTCATCAGGCTGGAAAATGTTACAAAACATCTGTAAAGAGTTTGGACTCCACCAGTCCACAGTCAGACAGATTATGTACAAATGGAGGAAACTCAAGACCATTGTTACCCTCCTCAGCAGTGGTGGACCAACAAAGATCACTCCAATGTGTGGAATAGTCAGCGAGGTCACAAAGGACCCCAGGGTAATTTCGGACAACTGAAGACCTTTCTCACATTGATGTTAATGTTCATGAGTCCACCATCAGGAGAACACTGAACAATGGTGTGCATGGCAGGGAACCATGGAACTCTGCACACAGGCTAAGGGTGAAGTTTCTAAATTAATATTCCAAACCATGTCGATCCCAAAGAGCATCATTAAATTTATTATTAGAAAACAGAATGACAATGCCACCACAGCACATCTGCCAAGAGAGGATGTTTCACCAAAACTCATGATCAGGGTCAGAAAAGCATTCAGGAGGCCAAAAATACACGATGGAGCTGAGCAACTCCTGCAGAGCTGGGAGTGTCTGCAGGACTGTTATAAGGTGCTTTTGGATACATTGCAGGAAAAAATAAATTGACATAAAGGAAAACCATTTTGAATTCTCCCCCAAACGTGACGCTGAGGTCAGACGACAGTAAAAATTTTCAACCATTAAGGACATCCCCAAAATAAGTCACAAACGCTTCTCATCATGCTGAAAACAGTGAAAAATGTACTGTACTGACTTTATCATTATGTTAATTTTTTGTGTACTAAAAGACAAAATTTACAATTTTTTTTTTTTTTTGCAGTACATAGGGGAAAAAAGCAATTTCCTCCATTTTGGATTTATTGAAATTATTGATAAGATCAGAAAACAGAGCGTTGGCGTGTTTTCTTTTCCTGCTGCCCTGGGGTCAAAATGACCAACAAGGCCTCACTCAGGCCTCGTATGTCATTTTGACCAAAGTCCAGCAGAGGGTTAGGGACATTAACTCCCAATAGATTGAATTCCTTTAAGTATCAGAGAAATTGGAAATTCCCATTGGAGCCCGCATCCATAAAACAAGATATAATGTTAACACTTGAAGCACCTTTAAAATTATTTTACACCTTTGGGCCCAAAATGGGACCAAAATCCATATACTGTACTGTAAATATAATATAAAGTCAAATAAAAACGCAATGCATGTTGTTGTTTTTTTACTTCCACTGCATCAAATTGATTCAACAACTTTAGTCCTAACTATAGATATAAAGTTTTAAAATAATTTATCCTTTTTTTTTTTTTGTCATAAAAAAAAAACAAAAAAAAAAAATATTGGAAAAATGCAAAATATGCAATATTTTCCAAAGTGGAATATTTGGCATGAAGCTGTTACAGCCTTGATTAGGTCAATAATTAATAACATTTATTTTGATACATTATTATTTTTGGAGCAATGGCAGTTAATTCAAAAACCCTACACCTTTTAATCTAAGGTCCATATCGGTCCCTCTAATAAAAGTCCAATAAAAATGTAATGCATACATTTTGTTTCTTCATCACAACTAAAACCTGTTTTCCCTCAGTTTTGAAGGTAGAGGTTTAGATTTATTAGGTATTCATAGAAAAAACATATTGTGTTAGGACCAACATGTAGTTATAATGGGAGTCAAATGGACCAAATCAGGTGTACACTTTATGCAGATTCTACACCTAGCATAAAATTGTAAAATGATATTAAAAACAAATCCTGACCAAGTTTCATGTATCTAGTCCTTAAACTGACAAATGTGCACGTTTGGTCCTACAAGGCGCTTTGAGGGTTAAAGGGATTGGACATATTTTTCTTTACATAAGTTCATGTTTATGATGTCAGCAGGTGATGGACTTCAGCTCTCAATTATGGATAGATATTTATGGTGTTGATGCTTGATTTTTAGACCATCTTTTTGTTTTAAACATATTTAGAGAAACAAAAGACATAAAGCTGCAATAGTAAAATAAATAAATAAAAGTAAGTTTCAATTTTCCAAGTTTAATGCCAACAGGAAGGAAAAAAAAAACAAAAACACTCTGACCCAGACGATCCTGGCAACGTGTTAGTACCATCCAAACATTTCACTCATGCTTTCTTCCTAATCACCACCCCTCTAGTCTCTGTCAGTGAATTCCTGTGAAAACTTTTTGATCCAGTAATTTTGGCGCCAGTGTGTGTGGTCGGCTGTCTGTCGCTCTTGGTCTGGTTTGATTTGTTGTTCCTATGTTTTGTACTTAGCACTATTTGTTAATTAATTCAACCTTTAATTGTACAGGTTATTCCCATTGAGTCATGAGGACTCATTTTCAAGAGAGACCTGTTTTAAAATTCAAGGTTCTTTATTGTGATTTGCATCACATGTGGTTGAGGTGGAACCACATTGTGTACACAAGGTCCCAGTTATACACAAAAATAGCAATAATATAAACTATAAAAAAAATAAACAGTACAGGTGGTCCCCGACTTACGGGGCCATCGACTTACGGCGTTTCGGACTTATGGCGCCGCCCCCAGTGATGTCATCACACTTTATGTTGCCTTTTTAATGCAGCATTTTATGTTTTTATCTTTTTTTTTTTAGGGTATTTTGTTAGCTAACTGCTTGGAAACACATTAAAACGGCGTTCTAAGTACGCTGTTGTTGTGTTACATTGAAAAACATGTTTAAAACGCCGTTACCGTTCGCTATGTGGTTTCAGTTTCGAGTTACGGCCGAAAATCCGGAGTTACGAATGCCACGTGGCCGGCACTCCGACTTACGGCAAATCGAGTTACGAACGCGCTGTAGGAACAGAACCCGTTCGTAACTCGGGGACTACCTGTATTCCATTGCACAATACAGACACAACAGCTAACATGCTACCGACGTAGAACCCTTCTTCTTTCACACATCCTACCCACCCCCACCCACCCAGCTCCTGCAGGTAAGGGGCATTTACGGGACACTGAGTTCACTGATTGGTTAGTTGCTGACAAACCTACTGGATTGATTGACAGGTGCCGTTCAGGATCCGATTTGTGCAACAAAAAAAAAAAAAAGATTTTACTGGCCTGTTTGAGTGTCATTATTTATTCCATATTCATTCCAAATTTATTCAATTTTTTTGGGTGAATATAAGGTTTGAGAACTGAGTTTCCTTACATAATCATAATAATGGTTTCTTAATTTCTCAGGGGTGCCGAGTTAAAAAAAAGAGGTTAAAATCGCCACTCTTGACCACATTCAAATAGTTTCAGAAACAATTGTTGGCAGTGCTGGCTTTTTGCCAAATAAAAAGGAAACTGTTAAAGCTTTTGAATTGTAAAGGGAAATGCTTCCTCATGGAACAGAATGTATTTCTGTCCCCCTTTTTTTCTTCACACAAAGTCCTGAAGATTATTTTTACAGACTAGGGGATGTTGTACTTATGTCGTGGCCAACACCCAAGAACAGGAAGCCACAGCTTCTATGAAAGTCTATGAGATGGAAGCAGATAGCGCCGAGGGAAAACAATATTTTGGCTGGAGCTCATCCTGGTGGCCAATTAGACCCCAATGCCTGTATGATTTACCACTTCCTCTACCTTCTTTTATGTGTTTAGGGCTGCTGTGTGGAACACAATGACCCCTGATTAAAGATTGGGCTCAGGCTCTGAGACGGCCATGGCGCCATTCTTATCAGATGCCTCCTTCTCAGAACTCAGCAAGATTGCCTGAAATCAATGGTTTTAAATTCTCACCCAATTGCTGAACTTATTTAAACTTTGATTGAAATATCATCGGTTTTGTAAAAAGCAATTTATTGTGGCACTAATTCCAGTGTTTTTTCCTCCCTTTGGAACCTCCACCACCACCACCATGTTTAGGTATCTATCATTTTGATGTATTTTATTTGACTGAGTTTAAAATATGAAATAGTTAGTGTTTGATATTGTTAGTACCTAAGGGACAATTAAGACTAAAATGTTTAATTTGAACTGGCTAAATAAGAAGCTCAGGCATGTAGTCTTTGTTTTGAAGTCTATAGCTCCATATTAATAGCCCTTTGTCTTATGAAACGCTTACTGAGACACATTGTATATGCACAGAGAGAAATGAATTGTTTGCCTTTTCCTCCACCCTCTTGTGTAGACTTTGGCTGGAAGTAAAGCTTGGATGTTGAATGGCCGGGTGGAGGGTGGATTATGGGGTTGTGCTGTTAATTGCATAATGAAACATGCCTGTATTTAGATAACACCTCAAAGATAGTATTACCGGTATGTAACTTAAAGCTTAGACTGATTTAAATTGATTATTTAGACTGTATAAGGAAAGTGATATGCATCTCACTGTATATAAACTATTCTCAAGGAGTTGCTCTTATAAGCTGCTTTTTTTATCTTAAGGGTCTATGCATTTGGTGAATTATGCAGGACTTGAAAGCTTGTTGTGCTAATTATCTACCAGTTTAAGGACTGAGGAGTAGAACAATGGCTCTAAATCAACAGGCCGACAAAGGACGTTTATTTATTATTTTTATTTTTTATGGACACGTAGTAGAGAGTTGTTGCTTGGCCAAATCCTTTGACCTAAATCATAAAAGGGTATGCATTCCACTTGCTGATGACCAACCAGACTGAAGGCAAAAGCTGCCGAAACAAGTTTGAAGACAAGATGGTTGTTTTGCAGTGCATCAGCAGAATGTGTCAGCTCAAGGACTGTAAACTTTGAAATTTCTAAACAAAAGTGGGGGAAAAAAGTACATAAATACTCAGTTCAGCCACTTTGTCTTCTCTTACATAGGATGATAAAATATAATACTGTATTATAATAACAATCCACGTATAATTCATTGCTGCCCCTCTTTGGATGAAGTTTCACCTTTTTTAAAGTGTTAGTTTTTAAAAAATGTGCTAATTTGATTAAAGACACTTCAGAATTAAATGATTCACCGTCACACTAAATTACCTTTTTCCTTTTAGTTTTGTACTTCAGTTGAAGACCTTGCACAGATGTCCTGTTTTTTTAATCTGGAAAGCTCTTACCGTTGCCTTAGGCCCAAAGGGAATCAAATAAAATCAACATTAACCTCTCAGTTTGACAGACAGGCAAAGTCTCAAGATTGTTAACTTTGATCACACCTCAGACTCTTTTCACTGCAAAGTGGCAGACCAAAAGCTGCTCATTTCAAGGTAAATGAGATTCCTGTGTCTGGCAGTGATAGCACACTCACAGGTAGCTGTCAGTCAGTGTCAGGTCCTCTAAAATATCATGGAAAGGTGTACTCTACAAAGAAAAAAAAAAGGCAGAGTACAAACCATTCTTTTGAATAACAACTACCGTACTTCACTTATTTAAAAATATATACATATCTTTAAGAATATATAGACATGGAGACATCCATTCATTTACTTTCCTGTTTAGGCTTGTGGTGGTAGATGTAACTTATCGGAGCTGTCACTGGGTAAAGAACGGGGTACACCCCAGACAAATTGGCACTCCATCACAGAACCAACACACTGACACACAAGTCAAACAACAGTGCATACACACACTTACTATTAAAATCAATTTAGGATTCTCATTTAACCCAACATTAAATGTTTTTGACCTGTGAAAGAAAACCAGAATATTTAGAAAATAAAACTCCTGCAGGCACAATGAGAGTGTGTATAAACTCTATACAAAAATAACCTCAGCCAAGATTTGAACTTGAGACTTTGTTGATGTAATGTAATAATGCTAACCACTACACTATTGTGCTGTCTACAGGGAGACATCTGTGACAGTTTTACACATATATATGGTGGCATACAACTACTTGAAAACATTGTCTTTATCAGAGAAAGAACTCGTACTTCATCTCAATATGTGTAGTATTGTGTTACTCAGCAGTGTTGACATAGAGCACTGTGGATAAAATGTGTCTGGCATTTCCCATTCTTAATCTTACCAGCTGGTCACACAGACTGTCAACACTACATCACATTCTCAAGCCCCGGTGGTAGCTTACTTTTTCCATTCTACCTTGGTTATTCCTTTTTTTTAAATAAGCACATAGTGCAAGGTGCTAATGGAAATAATATTAACAAAGCTAGATTTAAAAGTCTGTTATCTGTTATGGCTTCATCACCTTTAGGGTTGTAAATGTTTAATTTCCAAAGAAAAAGCATCCTGCCTCCAAATCTGTTGTAGCATTTGCTTCAGCTCTTCTAATTGGTCAATGAATGCTTAAAAACCTGAAAACGAATGGTCATTTTGGCTGATACTCTTGTGTTGAGTCGCATTGAGTTGTTACAGTGAATGAAAAGCAGGCTGTTTTTCAGGAGAACAAAGCTTGTGAACAAAGTCATGTTAAACCTCCAACACTTTTTGTCTAATGCAGTGGCAGAAAGCTTTTGGTACTGATAGATTTACTGTTACTCTACCAGATAGCCGTTTGGCTGTCTTTGGTGGCCGATAGTCAAAAGCAGAGAAAAGTCTTGGGTGGCTGGATGCTTTGCTGTTGACTTTGGCTGTAGCTTCATGGATGATAAATGTCTGCAGATCTTTCAACTAATAAAGCAGATTGTTAATATTCATGCAACACCCCCACCACCATCCCTCTCCCACTTTGCAAAAGCAGTCAAATGCTCTGAAATATGGCTCATAATTTAAAATGAAAACACAGAATTGATTAACCAAATGTTTATCTAATTAGTCATCATCAAACCCTAAAGTTCAATAAAAGGCTGCATGTTATTTAAAAAGAAAAGAAAAATGAACTTGTGCAGAACGGGTCAATAAGTAATCTGCAGCATTGGCAAAAGGAATTTCAACTTCCAAATAGTCTCGGGAGCACGTTTACTTTGATAGTTGAGATAGCAGTGGATTAGTAATGATCCATTGGATCTGATGATTTATTGGATCTTGTCTGTGTTTTATGTTACTTTGGCTTTGACATTACGCTTTAGATGAAAGTACTTATCTTATCTGAACCCCCTGCCAGCTATCCCAACTAGACCTTTAATCACCTGCCACAGCTGATGTCTCTGCAGGAACTCGAAGGAAGCTGATACTTTAGTCGCTTCACACAGAATGGTAAAATCTGTGTAGCAAGTGTTAACTTTAAGGTTTCAGTCAAAATAGATTTGCAAATGAGACGGGAGCGTCTCGAAAAGGAAAACTGATGCAAATTTAGAGGCATTTTCTTTCACTGACAGAATGGTCAAACATTAGTCAGTATAAATAGTTACACTGACCTCTCATTTAGATTTAAATATACTCTTTAAACTGGATATAAAGCAATTCAAAGTTTATAGTATGGGCTAAACCTTAAACGTTTTTTTGCTTTTTATCAGCCAACACAATAAGTAGTGACCAAATTGCTGCACATTTTACCACAACACTATAAAAAAAAAAAATCACCTTGGGCATTCTTGTGCTTTGCTTTCAGACACATTTGCACATAAGCTGATCACTCTGACTAAAAGTTAGTTTAGATGCACAGCTGAATGTGCTGCAACCACTTACTGTTTCAGGCAGACAAGAGGCTTTAAAGGTCCCATATGGTGAAAAGCATTTTGATGGTGTTTAATGTGTTTTATAACCCCTGAAGTGTAAAACACAAGCTGTGAAAAGTACAAATTTTCTGCTAATGCCACTCCTATAGCCTACTTTTAACTATACTACCCCCTCCAAGATTTTCATAATAATAGGCATTTTATCCAATTCCTTCTCATAACTGCTTTATCGGTAGTTGTCATGATGAGAGTTTGCACAGACCTGCCCCCTTGGATACCTCTAACCATTCAACGTAAGAGGAAATGCTGCTTCTGCTTACTTTAAAATATCAGTTGATAGTAAAGCAAACAACTGGTTTTGTTGTTGTCGGCCAGAACACACAAAAGGATCTATTTTATTGGCGTTTTGTGACGTAGTTATTCTTGGAGCCTACCAAGATGTTTATTAGCCGGCTGAGGAATGGGGTCATGGTAAAATATGACTTGCCTGCCCCAAAAAAAATAACAATACAAGTAAAAAAGGGGAAAGAAGAAATAAATTCAAGTTCCTTCTAATTTTGAATGTTTCCTCTGCTCTGTTTGCTTTTGAGCATTTGCTTCAAACAAGCAACTGATGCCCTTGCTGTCACAGCCACCAGACTCCTGAGAGAAAAACTCTAATTATACCTTCTCGCATGCTCAAGTTGCTAGTCTACAACTGCTTTAATGTGTTTGTTTTTCTGTTTTGTGATTTTGGGTGTTTGCACATTAGGCTGTACAAAACGTTGGATATTATAAGTCAGATTACTAACGCATCAAGGTAACTGTACACTAATATTCATCTGCATAAGAAAATACTAGGTTTTATTTTCCATTTTAACAGTCTGGTGGCTAGAGAAAGAACAACATAACTTGTAGTGAACATTAACTAATGCAACTTAAAATGTTGCTAAAATTATTGCTGTTTTGTTTTCATGCCACATCTGGTGCAACACGAACTCCGGTTGCTTCTTGTCAGGCACATCAATAAGTATAAATAATTATCATAGACCACCTGTGAGTATTGCTGATGCATACTTGTACCGGTACATATTTTTGTTTTGTAAGCAAGAAGCATTTCCAAGGGAAAGTATGTGTTGTTGCTGATTAACTTTAGGAGAAACATTTATTTTTATGATAAATAATTTATATATTAACTGAAGCCAGGTTTGTGTTACACTGTTTTAAATTTGATATTTGTAATATAGACAAATATTCCCCATCTGAAGCACATTTCTGTTTTATTTTCTTATTTTCTTATTGGCAAGGAACATGCACGGTGAACGCTTCAAAGACATGATTTATGAGGCTCGCAGACACATCTGAGCTGCTGACCAAATGTCTAGCATGCCAGGTAATTTGGAGTAGTTAGCAGGGTAGGAGTTGTTGAGTGAGATATGAAAGGGGCTGCAGCCAATATGAGTATGGAGCCCACAAATGGGAAGGAGAACCTCTGAAGAGGAAAACAACAAAGATGAATCTTTACACGAGTGGAAAGGAGGCCAATGATGAAGAAAGTATGCTCTGCTGGGACTTGAAACTCCTTCTACAGTGCAGTATGATGATGGACATGAAATAAAAAAGGCATAAAGGAACATTGCCAGAAGTCTAATGAGATCCAGTTGAACAAAACACAGCAAAAGACCATTATCTACTTTATACAGAAGCTAAAGTTAATTACAAAAGAGAAATGCATCTGCTTCACAGCTGTAATTGGTGAAAAAAGATTAGAAAAATCAACCAAAATTTCAAGTCGTGCGACCCCCTGGTTATCGATTACTGTATTTGTGTTGAATGATTTCCATGCTCTAAAACATTTGATCACATAACAAAAATGTCAGGCCATGCCAACAAATACAGGCATCCAGCAACTGTAAAAGTTGTGTATGCAGAACTTTGATCCAGGAAAACATGCCGTTCTTACGTGTTGGATTTAATTTCGCTTTTCTTTTTTCTCAGCAGACCAGACATTTTCATTAGCTCTCGTATTTGTTCTTTTCGATTGTTGCGCTCCGGTCACTATAATGCAATAAATATACATTATTTGTGTGTGTTTGTTTACCACAGTACTGACAAGGCCAAGTAAATACCCATTTAATTTGGTGAAGTGTAACTGAGGACTCACTCATGCATCTCTGAGTGTGTATCCCACAGTGACCCCCTCAGATGCCTTTTCCTCATTCCTTCAAACTGCACCGACATGTCAAGTGCTTTTCCCTTCAGATCTTCCTCAGAGACAAGGATTCTGGGTAACACTTAGAAAATGGCTTTCAAAAAGCAAGTAAGCAAGCACTGCTATTATTTTCTCGTTTTTTAAAATAATTCCACAGCTGAAATTATTCACTGTTCTTCACTGCATATTCCCCCACCCCTGTTTTGACACCCACCAAGGTTCATTATGGCTTTACCTTCATGGCTCACTGATAATTGAGTCGTCTTATGTACGGTAGTTTGGCCAGCAAAGAAATCTGAGAAGTTCATTTGAAAATACAGTTCCTTCTGCATACTTTAGAAATGCAATTGTTGCAGCTGACGATTCATTCAAATAAACATTATCAACTACCCTAAGACATCAACGAACACACCGAAACTTTGGAAACCACTTTTAATATACTTATTAAAAAGTGCAGTAACGTCAGTGAAAAAGGGTTTTGTCCTTGGTTGAGCTACTATTTAGTTTCTTAATTCATCCTGGTGTAACACTTTGCAGTTTTGGAAGCGTGACCCCATTTATACTTAGGAACAGTCAGTCACCAAGCTGCCCCAGTTTTGCCAGGATGAGTTTCCTTGCTTTGACTGTAGTGCAGTCTGATACATACTTTAATATATTTAAACTGATATAATGATCTATATTTTCTTCTATTCCTTTGCTTTTCATGAGTCTTCCTGTGTGGGACAGTAGATTACTAAAATGACTCTAAGAATTCTATATTACACTGGAAATAAATGAAGCAAACTTCAGCCCCATTGCCGTTATTGCTGAAAGAAAAGATAATGGAATTGTCGACTGTCCCCGGTTGCTTTTACGCAGTGTAGGACTCTGTCTGTGCTGCCAAACGCTCAGTCAGCACTCTTCAGTAAACTGAATCTGCTTTCTTCTTTCCTCAGATGATTTTGCTTTGCTCTGAGCTCTCTTCCTTTCCTCTGTCACATCTCAGCCATTAGGTCACAGAGCTGCCAGGAAGTATGTAAAAAGATCTGCATGACACAGAGACTGAGAAAAGAGGGGATAAAGTCTGTCTGCTTGTTTTGTGCCCAGATCCTCTGGTATTCCAGTTTATTAAGAAATAACTGTAACATGCTTTTATCTAAGACTGCTTTTTGATTAACTATTTGATTTTAATGACGTTAAATAAAGGACATTTTAACCTATGTGCTAAAATCGAATATCTTGAACTCAATACCAAAACAAAAGAAAATATTCAATATGTAATACCATTTTTGATAAGCCTACTACAAAAATAAAACAGGGTCGTTTTAAACAGCATATTTATTTTTAATGACCTGCTACAGATGTTTTTCTAGTTTTAATGGTCCTAAAAAATACCATAATATTAATAACATAAAATAAAACCGAAGAGCACTCCAATAAACTGTTTTTAAACACAAAATTAATGAATCACTTCATATTTATCTATTCTTTGTTGTTTGCAGTGTGTTCAACACTTTGAGCACTGTCTTTTCTAAACTATATTGAAACACGGTGTACTTAAATGACTTGTAAAAATACTTTTTGCTCTGTTTTGTCTTGTTATCGGTCATATTCGTTTCATATTTCATATCAGAAGTTCAAGTTCTTGTCTTTGTCATTGTCTTTTGGAAGCAATATTGACATTATTAAAAACAAACAGCACAAACTAAAACCAAGGTAAGTACATTCATCAATTTGAAAACTACTTAAAATTAGGATCTTGTGATTTGAATATTTGAATGATTCAGGAAGTCGGTGGGCATTATGTCAATTTATTTACTAGAATTATATCAAGCTATGTTTTGTAGCATTCTGACATTTGTCAATGTGACAAATATGTATCGTCTTACAAAAATAAAATTTCATGCACCAAACAAGATGCCAAATGGCTTCAAATATATTTTGTAGATTGCCATCTGTCCGTCCAGCCTTCCTACCATTCTTCCTTCCTTTCATCTATCCTTTTTGAACCACTTTTCCTTTGTGGGTTGAGTGGGTAGCATTTACCACAAAGTTTAAACCAAAAGTCCACATTTTTTAAGCCTGTCCTACCCTGTCAACAATGTACCATTTAGTTGGTTTCAGTTCAAAGGTCAGTTTATAAATCAGGTTGCAAGATTTATCTTTTTTTGGACACATGATTGTTTTTGCTTTTTGCTAAGCTCTGTGCTTAAAAACAATAATAATCCGAGCTCTGTTTTTTTTTTTTTTTTTTTTTTTTAAAAATACACATTTCTGCATTATAAAACCTTTTGTAGCTCTGTGCAGTTGATTTGAGGACTAGCATGTAATCCAAAACTCTTTTCTCTTTTAATCCACTGTTTTAGTACAAGTCTTTTTATTTTACTGGATGAAACTAATAATAATAATAATAATAATAATAATAATAATAATAATAATAATAAAATATCCTTAGCTTGTAAAGAATGATTACCAAATAAGCCCCCTGCTATGGTCCGTCTTAACTTTGTACAAGGCTTGAGCTCATCGCTTGTCCAACTTGGACAGTTGATACTCCCCAGTGTTGCACTGTGCCTGTTTCCACCATCTGGAGTGCTATCAGCATATTGAAACTGACAGCAGGATTGTTCTTCAAAGTGTTATCCTATGCTCCTATTCACTGCTGTTATTCTCCAGCATACACATGGCTTTAATCTTCTTACCACAGCTCCATCTACACAAATTGTGTGACCCTTCTTTGCGGTGACATGCTTCTATCTGCTGGCCATGTTTTGCTGTCAGTGCTACTCATACATATGGACTGATCAGTGTGGATTTTTGCAAGTGCTACTGTGCCAATTCTGGGAGGTCTGCCAGCCGGCATACAGCATGCATGCCTTCACCGCAAGGGACAAAACGGAAATGACAAGGCAATTGCCATTCTGTCAGCATTGCCATGGAAGCGCAGGCATGGCTGTTTATCCCAAGGTTAATGGGATGACGTCTGGAACTGAAAGTGCCAGATTGAAAGAAACATGTGCCTGTTTTATTTAAAACTCGTCGATTGCAGACAGTGGTGTCACATCACTCAGAGAAAAGCCTCAAGCAGGTCGGAATAACAAAATTAACATATAACTTTACAAACATCTTTCATCCTACCTCTAGTATATTTGAGAGTTTGATGAATACTTGATTGAATTTCTTTAAAGTCCTAATGTCGACGTGATGCTCAGCAATTCACAAGTTGTGACTTGACATATAATATATGAATACTTGTTATGACAAAAGCAGAATGTTACTTAAGAAAATAGGATTTTTCTTGATGTAAATTCAAGAAGAAATTCAAAATGTAAACTTACAAGAGTCTGCAATGTTTTAACTCACTGTTATATTTTGTGGTAAATGTAATGGATGATGGATGGATGGATGGATGGATGATTGTAATATGGTTTACAGGTGAATAGATAGATTATTAATCCCAGGGGGAAATTTGAGGCATCCAGTAGCATGTTCTAATTATACAAGAAAAAACACATGAAATAATCAAAAAAGCAGAATACTCAAATTTGGAAAAAGACAATAGG
>JARVGV010001459.1:17351259-17361693 GCA_031762435.1 Hypsolebias longignatus | reverse complement strand
ACCAGAATGGTGTTACCCAGCGTAAAATAGCAAAGACTTTTAAGTTATCATCATCAACCGTGCATAACATCATCAAACGATTCAGAGAATCTGAAACAACCGCTGTGCGTAAGGGTCAAGGCAGTTAAACACTACTGGATGCTCGTGATCTCCGGGCCCTCAAACGTCACTGCACCTCAAACAGGAATGCCACTGTCAAGGACTGATTCAACTTACACTCCGGAGCAACTGATATGCCAGAAAATACAGTTATATAAAAACAGTGCCTTTTATATCGGTGAGTTACTTTGACAGAATGGCCGATGTCCAATATTTAACGTTATCGCTAAAATCATCCGAAACCGATACCACGCCGATAATATTGTGCATCCCTTCTTTAAACAATTAACAAACCCTTTAGAGAAAGAGATAGTCCTGCAAGTATTCATTGGAGCTTCAGTATGCAGCTGGATGAAAAAAATAACAGATCGTGAGTAATAAAAGCAAAGCTACAACAAAAAATATATATATTCATCAAATACTCTAATAAGAGATGAAGAGAATATAAAATATGGAACCCTCATTTATGATTTATTCTGGAGTAATGAATTAAAGTACAAATCTCACTCTTTGAATGTCATGTAGAGAATAAGTTATGACTGCCTTTCATTTTTTTTTATCATCTGCTCCACTTCTATTCATTATCACAATTGAATTAACAAGTATACCCTGCGTTTGATATTCTGTAGTATTAGTTTTTTTTTTTTTTTTTTACCCTCCTTAATGTAGGACTTTCAGTAATTAGTTTAAATTTAACCATGTGTAACAACAGGAAACTGCAGCTAAACTGTGGTAAATCCAAACATGAAGCTCAAGTCACTCTCCTCTTAGTCTCTTGGCCCTCGTCTTTGGAGCCTCTTCTACCGGCACAGCTTTTGATGCTCAATGGCTGGGTAATTAGATTTATTTTTACCACATCATTTTGAGTTCAGCATGGAGTTAAAGGGCACCAGATTATATACAGTCATAAAGCTCTTGTGTATAGAAAACGTAAAAAAACGATGCCCTCCAGTTCTATGATTCATAGATGTGAGACGCAGATTTGTGGCCTGGCGTGTCTTTGTCTGAGCGTCAAGCTTTTTGCAGTGAAAGAGCACAGATTCCAATGCTAATCTTTCATTTTACACAAACAAAAAGAGCAAAACATACCTGTAAAGGGGTAGATGTAATGACTTAAATAGCACCACACATTTTGAAAGGAGCAAAAAAAAAAAAAATCAACTTTTTTTTTTTTGGTTTTCTATAGTCGGTGTGAAAAAACAACTAAAATATGCTTGATGGCGATGTCTGCTCCGTGTCTTTTTATAGCTGTATAGGAAATGTGTCTAAACATCCTGAGTAAGCTGTAACACCTGGACACCACATGCTGCAATTGAGTGCATAAAAAAACTAGTCAGCATGCAGAAATGGAAAGAAAAACAGTAAATGGCTCAAATATGCAGCTTTTGCCAGCTTTATAGATAGATACATAATTCCAACCCTTAACCAAACATGTTCAAATGAGGCATATAAATATACATATCTTATTAAAATGTTTACACCACAATAAAACCATGGAAAAAACTCCCCTTTTTAACCATTAACATACAGTGATTTAGGGTGTGGAGTGACCCATTTATCTCAGCTCATCTCATCTTTTCTGCAGGGTGCGCTTCTTTTCAGATCAGTAGTCTCAATAACCCTTGAAGCACATCATTACTGGAAACACTGCACCACTGAATGTACCGTAACATACAGTCGGCTGGTGAGACAACGTACAGATATCACGCTGTAATGGATTTGCCAAAAATCAGGTCCCTAAACCCCCAAGCATTGTTTTAAACCTTAAGTATGTATGTATGCTGTTGTTTATGTGAGAGCTAATGTTCTGTTACAAGCTTTATCAGTGCTGAAGTGACTTCCATGTTGGGTTTTGGTGTTGCTTACAAGTTATCTGTAGTTTATTTTGACTGAAAAAATAAATACTAATGGGATTTCCTTAATATAAAACATTAAAGAATTAATTCTAATTAATTCTATCTTTACTCTAAGGTATGCTACAAAATACATAAAAACGATGTATTTTTCCCTAATTTGTTCCATTTTTAAATTGTGCAGAAAGAGGAAGAAGCCTAATCATTCTCAACGGCAGCAAAACTGTGCTGATTCAGGGTATGCAAATTTATCAGCAATTGTGCTGGCAGCCTAAAACGAACACAGCTGAATGTTTTTTTTTTTTTTTTAGACAATAATGAATGTATCTCATTTACATGCACAAGGCTCCAACTTTATTCCAAAAAATATTGGACGCTGTGTAAAATTAAAAACAAATAAAAAAAGAACCATTACAGATCATTGAAATTAACATAAAAGCAACACATTAAATCTGATGCCAGTGATATAATCCAAGAAGATTGGAGGATGTGTGTATTGTTTGAAATTAAAATAAATAAATAAAACATGTCAGTTGCAAATATTTTTAATGAGGAAATTAAAAGCATCCTAAAGTGGCCTGGAGTTTCAAAAGTTTAGAAGAACTTGAGTCAAGTTGGAAAGTGTCCTGTTGATGAATAAAATATATAAAAAAAAAATAGTTGTATTTTTTTGACAGAGTGTCAGAGGAGAGGGATCAGCTGGTTCGTTAGTAGCACACAGTTCAAATGCCAGCCTTCATTATGATTTTACCATCATGTCAGTGAAAGCATCAGTAATTTGAAGCAGGAATATATTTTTAAGTATATTTCATACATTTGTTCAGATAATGCCCATAAAGTTCTATCCGTTTTTTTATTTTTTATTTTTTTATTTTTTTATTATTTTTTTAGAAGACTGCTCAGTGTGGTTCTGTAATGAAAAAGTCAGGATTCCCGACCATCTGCCATCCAGGCCTGTCGTCCTTTGGAAAACAAAAAGAAGTGCATTTTCTTTTAAACTGCGGCTACAGCAAAGCAGGGTGTGAACCGCTGAGCTGCAATCTAAAGCAACAGTTAAAAAAAAAAGCACTTTGCTTTTAAAACTACATCAGTCAGTCCCCAAATGTTACAAAGTTCTGTCAAAAGAACTGATGCAACACAGTGGTAAACAGGCCGGGCCACAACTTTTCTTTTTATTTTATTTTTTTGTATGTGTGTTGTTTTTTTGTGGTCTTCAATTAAATATGTGGTTTTAATAATTAATAAATAGAATAATGTTTAATTTACATTTTACTTTGTATGTGGTCAGTGCGTAAAATCTTGAGTTGCCCACTTCTTAGCAGGGTTCCTCAAACTTTTTGGGTCCAGGGATCCCTTACAGGGGAGAAAAAGTTTCAGGGACCCCCTCATAACCCTCATGTTTATTAATTTTCTTCAATTTGTTTCTTTAATGCAATGGAACTATTTGTGTAACATAAATACTTCAGACCTGTTCTTTAATAGTGGTAATACAATTTTTATACTTTTAAACAGGGGGTGTTTTTCATTCAAGACACACTTAATTAACAAAACATTTAATTTCAACTTCCCAAAATTACAGTTTTGAGAAAATTAACAGCACCATAAACCACTTTATATAGTCACATAATGAACATAATAAATGTGTTGCCACTTCTTCAAAATATTACAGAGAACTCGACATAAACTGAACAGAATCAGAACAGCAGTAATCACACCAAGTAACAGGACTTAGTTTGTAAACCAATCGATGCTGGAACGAAAATATTGGACGTGCCGGGGGTGGGTGGGTCCTCCCCCCCAACAATTTTGAATAAAGTAGATGTGATTTCCTGCATTTTGGTGTATTTTAACGGGTTATTAAACATCTACATGCTTGTAAGAAAAACATTTTTAATTTATATTTTTTTGCCGACCGCCAAGCACCAGCTCACGGACCCCACCGGGGGTCTGGGGACCCGAGTTTGAGAACCACTGCTCTAGAGTGATTTATTTAATGAACATGAGGAACATGCAGTTCGGATGGAGCTCATGTGACACGCAGCGTGATCGAGCCTCAACAAAACTCTCTCCTAGCAACTTCACTCACCTTTCTTTAAGGAATAATCTTTTTTTCTTTCACCCTAAAATTAAAGTCCAGTCACCGCTGACTTTACGTTCAAGGAGAACGATAAGATGACACCATGTATATGTTTGCGGTGCAGCAGAGAAACAACACAGAGTGGGCGGCGTGCTTTTCAAAAAATTATTCTTTCAATAAGTCAGACTGCATTTATCAAGCATGATGTATTATTCCACACAGTAAACCAGAAGGTAGAAGTGAAATCAGATGATGAATGTCTTAAGGGGGGGGTACATGGTTTTGTAAGATCTAGCCTTTAGCCATTTGACTGCTCCATCTTGTAAAATTTGTCGTTCTCATTTTTCATATTTACGACTTGGAACAATTTGATGTATTTGAGATTATATTAAATCTGACACGATGCGTGCAGGAACATTGTAAAAGTATGTATAAATGTTTGTGCTGTGCGTGCAGGGTGACCTTTCACAGCACAAGTTAGCTTTTGTTTTGTCAAGTGTGGGGTTCGTTCAAGACTTGAACAGCATGACCAAGGAGGTTGAGCTCCCAGACTATTTTATTTTTTGCTTCTATTAAACTGAAACAGTTTTTTTTCCCCTCCAGGTTTCCGTTTAATTTTCTCTGTATAAACGAGTCACATTCAGCTTTGAGTCATAGAAAGTATTTACTTTTGATGTAGGGGGAATAAAAGGCGGACCTACCTGACCAAAAGCTTTTGAAAACACACACATTTAGGGGGCATATGGACTGAGCAAAGACAAATTTAGTTTCCGTGAGTTGTATTATCGAGCTTTGTTGTACGGTTGTGTTTAACATCCCTTAAAAAAAAAAAAAAGAAGAAGAGAAGAACCCGGTGGACTGTTTGGTCCGTGGCCCCTGAGCTTGACATTAATCTAACCATGGCCTTTTTCATAGGAGTGAAGTGTGGAAATCGATAGATGGACCACCTGTTCGCTCAAACGCCGTGATGAAAAATGAAACTGTGGATTTTTTCTCTGCCTCCTGGTACCTTAGGGAGATCTTTTCTTATAACGCATTAGAGTGTCACCAAAGTTAGATTAATTATACATGGATTACAAATCACACTTTTTTGACGTTTGCACAAGCAGCACCGAGGCCGTATGAATAAGCACGACTATGAGCATGCAGTAAGACTGATGGCGCTTAAAGCTGTTGTATAACTAAAAGTTGAGTAGGAAACACAAGACGAGCGTTGGATGAGTCAAAATTGATCTCTTGACCTGCGTAGAGCCTAGGAGCCGAGTGCGCTGCGCTATAAGAAACTCGCACAAAGAAGAAAATGTAGATGTAAAATTTGCAGCATATTCAGAAACGCACATATTGATGAAGTAAAACAAAGAGAAAACAAGTAAGAAAACCACAATAACTGTATATTTTTGTACAGCACTAACCGGCGCTAGCACATGTTTTTAAAAACGGGAGAGATAAATTTGCTTTTCTGTGATATGATCTAACATCTCTGCTCGCAAAAACGTATTACGTGCATTTTTTTTTTTTTTTTTTTCTAGTCTTGGATCAACATTTAGCCGTCTTGGGAAATCACACCAAACCTGACTTTGTTTTTCATCGTTCTTGTTTAAATGAAACATGGGAATGAAGAGTGGATTTAGGCTTTTGTTTTCACTCTCACTTTGTGCTAAAAATGAAGAGAGGAAAAAAAAAGACTAGTATAAAATAAATTTAGATTAAAGAGTAATTCTGAATATGTGGACAGCAATTCCCTCTGCTTCGCAGGCAGCTTAAAGGTTTCTCAGACCACCTGCCTGTTCTTTTTTAAATCAACACCTTTATCCGTTTGCGTTTATCACCCCCCCCCCCCCCACACACACACACACACACACACACAGAGACCTTGTCATATCTCTGCACACATACATTAAGAAAACGTGTAATCAAGTGATTCAGGTTGCTTTATTGACTTCTATGGATTTGGTTTAATTGAAAATCCCGTTTTCCAATATGTGCTGTTAACAAGAACAGGTCACATGAGCTAATCTTGGTGAGTAAATGAAACCTAAGGGTGGGGGGTGGGGGGGCAGCTTAATGGGGTAATGTAGTTAATAACATCTGAAGGGTGATGAATGGCCAGGCCTCTTTCTTGCTGAGTTCTCAGACAACAAATTAGTTCCATTAAAGGCTGCAGTATAAGGAACTCTGAGGGAAGCTGATTAACTTAAATTATTTGGACTGAGTCATTCTGAACCAGGTTTAGGCCCTGTGGTTTGCACAAATGGACTTATCCTTGATTACATGCTTATTTACCTATTTATTCAGTATCTGTTGTCAGCGCAGCCTGTTCTGGCTTTTGGTTCTTTGTGATTTGTCTTTTGAAAATGAAAAAAGGAAGACACTTTAATTAAATCAGTGACTTTTCTATTGCCTGTTAACTTAGTTCAGTGACATTAAAGGATTTGTATTTTTTTTTATTTACAGAAGCCTGACAGCAATATAATGGACAGCTCTGCTACTTTTAGAATTATTTGCTGATTCTTATCAGTGCTACCAAAGTTTTTCTGCTTTGAATTTATTTATTTTTTTTCTTCTAAGCCAGATCCATGACAGGTATATGATATATTCTGTGTATGATGTGTTTTAAATTACATCCAAACATCCTAAGCTTTGTTGTGAAATCAGAAGCAGTGTTGTGGGTGATTTAAGGTAATTGGAAACCATGATTAGAAGCGTACTATTCTGTTAGATCTTTCTACAGGGGGGAATATGAGAACGCTCCTCTCAGTTTCTTCCCCCTCGCCTCTTACAGTCCCGCCTGTGAGGACGGTCGCCCTAAGGAACAGGGTGCTGTATTTCTTAGGCACCCTCCAGGAGTGGCAGCACACAAGAAAGACTGACACAGATTATGAGAGATTTATTGGAGTGATAAATACACCTTTTTTCCTGCCCCTCAAAACGGCTTTTCATCAGCTTCTCAGCAGTGCGTCCGAGTGATTGATGACAGGACTGTTCGGTTCTCCTTGTCCACTCCTCAAGCTGTTTTTATGCTCTGTTTCCCATCCCAGATGCAGATCTACCTTTACAACTCCGATGACTTTGACAGCCTCAACGCTGCCATCAAGGAAAGACGCATCATCTCTGTCATGGCTGTCTTCTTTGAGGTAAAGTATCAGATCTAAAGGTCAAGGCTTATCTAAAGACATCTGAGAATACACTGCACCACTGGTCTGTTGGGCCAAACTGCTTAAAGGGATAGTTTGAATTTTCTCAATTGGGTTTCTGTGAAGTGGGCATCAGTGGTCAGTATCTTACCTGTAGCAGACAGAAGTCCTAAACTTCAAATTTTCATTCTATTTCAAGCAAATGCTATGTTTGTCAATTTTAAATTTCCACACTTTTCCATGAGACAAACTGTTTAGTTTGTTGTTGTTTACTAAGCTGAAAAACATCTGTTACCAATTAAAGTTGAGGCTGCTTGTTGCATCATTCCACCTTACGAACTGAGATTCATCCATACTGTGAGAAATAATTTGGCCAAGAGTTGAACTGATATTTGGATTGTAATGCTGGTTGTAGTTGTGGGCTGGTATAACATTTTGACTCTATGATAACCTTGAGCGTAATATATAAATTAATGAATTAGTTTAAGAATAGTGTCCAAATAATAGTGTCCATTAAAACAAAAGCATCAACAGGCTGCATTATTGATAATTATTTATAGTTTATTTATAATTCCAAAGTGTTTGTAACTGTGTTACCATACTTATATGAGGTTTTCCTTTTTGTAACGTGAACTGAAGAGCTTCACGGTACGCCAGTCACGATAAACAATCAATTAATCGCATCATGATAAATTAAATTTATCAACCTCATTTTCATTCATTGTCTTTATTGTTTCTTCATGTCTCTCTCTTTCTACTGGACACTGGATGGTAAAAGGCTCAATTCCGGTGCTCTTCAGTGACCCCTCCCTTTCTTTTTTTTCGTTAAAATCCATTTTAAACATCCAAAATCACTTTTTTTGATCGTTAAAAGCAGCTAAGTTGAGAAGCTAAGCTACAAGCTAAGCTAACAGGCTGACCTCGGGGAAAAATCTCAGTTTTGTCAAAACTCCAAAATTCATGGTTGGAATCTGTGCCTTTGGGTAAAAAGTTTTTCTCTGCAAAAAAAAAGCTGAGAACTTGTTTAATGATATATATTTTTTTAATTTTATTAAAAGCTTTGTGTGAAAAATGCTATGCTAAAGTTCTCAAACCACACCAAGCAACTACCATTTTGAGAACCGGAGAGACGGTCAATGTCACGTCAAGGGGCCTCCCTCTCATTTTTCTTAAAGAGACACACTACTCGCTCCCTCACTATCCAGCCTTCATTTCAAACAGTCTTATACTGCCATCTGGTGGTTGAAAAAAGTACTACACGCAAAAACAAATTAACACACATTTCTTCTTAAATTTGACAGTAATTAATTATTGTAAAATTTAAAACAATATTATTGTTTATCACTATAATTTCTGAGACAATTAATAGCCCAGCAAAATTTGTTATCGTGACAAGACTACTTCAAGGTTCTAAGTTTTTTTATTTATTGTCATTTGCATCACATGTGGTACATGGAACTAAATTGTGTACCCAAGGTCTCAGTTACACCCCAAAATAGCAAAATATAAAGTATAGAAAGAAACATTATACAAAAATCTAAGCTCAGCAATAATGATGTAAAATAATATAGTATATTAAACACCAGCCTGAGCATGAGTGTGTAGTGAGCAGATGGTTATACAGTAGCTTAAAGGCAAGAGATCAGTAGACACGCTGATGTTAGTAAATTATTTTCTGTGATGTTAGCCTTCTTAGTTATCCTGCATTAGGTGATGTATGTGGTGGTTCATTTGCTGACATGATAACATTTGGTAACTCTTTTAAAATAAAAAAAATAAAAAAATAAATTGACAGTGTTGCCTTGAACAGAGGGATGAGTGTTGCTCTTCTGGTAGACAAGCAGTAACTGACTGGGTTTTCCATCAGATGAAATGTACAACCAACCAAAAGGTTTAGGGGAATTCTCCCCTCGGCTACTGTACACAGCTGAATGACAGCTTGGGGCAACACACAGGGGAGGGGGAGCACTGCTCGTCTCTTTAAAATAAAACAAAAAATAAACCCATGCTGTCTCTGGTCTCTTTAAAAGCAGTTAAGCTTAAAGAACTGCTTGAGTGAAACATGCAGTGATTTCACACCATGACTTTTCACCATGGCCCTGAAACATAATCAGCTTAGCTGGGCGTCTCTTTTTCGACAGCATAGATGTTGTTCGGCCTTTTCCAGGTGGCTCTAATAACGTAAAATCCTGGTCATCGTCTAGCTTTCACCATGTTTTGTTGATTTATATACCGCAGACCTCTGAATTGTGTGGTCATCAGTCACTTCAGTCTGAGCTGATCAGGTGGACTGATAGAAGCAGCCTCAGCACACATCATTTTGTGTGGTACATGGATGTGTTTAGGTTGGTGAAAAAATATGTCTGACTAAACACTGTTCTGACTCTTGTGTGAGAAATTAAGGTACCACTTTACAACAAGTCTCCCCTTACAGATGCCTAATAAATAATTTATAGATATGTTATCAATTCCTCTATAAGCACTTTATAAATCATGAATAACTGCTTATTATGCATTAATTAAGGGTGACAGAGACAAAACTGACCAGTTTCTTGCCAAATAGAAAACCAAATCTGCCACTTATATATTAAATCTAGAGTTGTTCTATTAAACATTTCAGACTAAGTTACTACCTTGTAAGAACAATAAGCATTTGTAAACCTATTTATTTAGCATATAATATTGTACTTTATCAATGCATTATAAGTATCTACAACTAATATTATATGCTAAAGAAATAGGTTTACAAATGTTTGTTGTTCTTACAAGGTAGTAACTTAGTCTGAAATGTTTAATAGAACAACTCTAGATGAAATATATAGGTGAACAGATTTGGTTCAGTATTTGACAAGAAACTGGTCAGTTTTGTCTCTGTCACTCTTAACTAATGAATAATAAACAATTATTAATGATTTGTAAAGTGTTTGTAAAGGAATTAATAACATATCTATAAACTATTAGCCATCTAAAAGGGAAGCCTTATTATTGTAAAGTGGTACTGAAATTACTTCTATTTCTATTAATTGTTTGCTAAGAATTCTGTCTGTGACGGGCAGGGTACTAACTATGTATAACTGCTTTGCAGAACATGACAACTTTATTAGATCTGAACAGTCTCAATTGTAATTGTGTGAAATTTGATCCACACATTTGTGTTTTCCCCTGAAAGAACTAGAATATCTTTGATGACTCAGATATACAGGTTACCCCCGGTTTACGGCGTCACCAGTTTACGGCGTCACCAGTTTACGGCGTTTCACGTTTACGGCTG
>JARVGV010001459.1:17284164-17295715 GCA_031762435.1 Hypsolebias longignatus | reverse complement strand
TAAAACTATAAAAATTGTATTAACACTATTAAAGAACAGGTCTGAAGTATTTATGTTGTACAAATATTTTAATTGCATTAAAGAGACAAACGTCTCCCCTGCAAAGTGTCCCTAAACCCAAAACATTTGAGAACCCTTGGTCTGCACTGATCGTGGAGAAAACATGTTTTTTTTTTTTTGTTTTTGTTTTGCAGAACCTCATTGTGTTGTTTAGGCAGATTCCTGAACATCTCAAAGATGCAAAAAGTCACACTCAATGGAGAATGGTATTGCTGCTCAATGAGGAGGGGGCTCCTGGATCAACACTGCTTTTCTTTTTATGTTATTTAATTTATTTATGTGTCTTCAGTTTGTTCCTAATCATCTCCGGTGCAGCAGGTAAACACCACAGAAGATGCACATGTACAATAATTTTATTTGGAGGCCACAGCTCTTGCATATAACAACTGTTGGCTTTCGTAAGGCAAAAAGCAAGAATGAATTCACCAGCTAATTCACACAGAAAACAGAAAGCTTTCTTTTTTTTTGGGGGGGTGGGGGGTGAGGGGGAGAAGAGGAGGGGAGTGGCAGGAACCCACAGCATGCAGTGATGGCTCAGAATGCAATGTACAGCGTTTTATATTTATATATATTTATAGAATATATACAAAACAACAGTGAGACCCAAACAAACGCCAGACATCTCATTCTACACAGTTACAGAACAAGGACAGACCAACTTTTTTTTTCTTCATTAAAAAAAATCTCTTTTTTTTGGTTATTTTTCTCTGTAAAAGTGCAACTCAATTAAAATACAACCTGTTCTATACTTTTTTTTTTTTTTTTTGAATGTTGAAATAAAAATAGAATCTTCCAAGTTATCAAAATGGATCCATGAGCATACTGCGTCTTCGCGCGCCCGACTTTTGAATCGTGTCTAATTAGTCGTCGACGTGAGGTCACGTAGCTTCAGCACACGACAAACGCAGGTCTGGACGTCCTGTCGACGTCGGCGACGCTGATCTTTAACAGCCATGAACAAATACAGAGGTTTTTCTTTTCTTTTCAGTTTAAAGCAGTTGGCATTCACTTAAAAACGGACAAGACAGAGTAAAGGGTCCACACACTCGCCATCACGACAATGTACCATTAATGGATGTAGAGTACGACAAAGAAGCGCCATATAGGTTTGCATTGGACAGGGACACGCCGATTAATCTCACTCAACATCGTCAAACAAATGGTTCTCCATATTGCTTTGTAACACAGAAATGAATTTAGAAACGAGTGAAGATCAAAGGTAGGTGCTATCTTTATTATGACACAGCTAAACTGTCAATCATGGCCATTTTTTTGTAACTTCTTTTCATTATAATTTCTATTTTTATACTTAATAGTTCCTTCATAGGCATTTCGAGCTGACAAAGAGGTCCTAGAGTGGCTATCTGAGTTGGTACATGCATCAGTAACCAGGCTAAAGTCAAAAGTGTGAAAGGGGGAGAGGGTGAGAGGTGGAGGAGGGGGTTTTGACGGACAGATGAGCTGGAGTGTTGATACGCGGGGCTCTAGTCCTCCTCATCTTCCTCGTCGCTGTCCTTCATGGAGATGCCCTGCATGCCCCCCTCCCTGACTGAGGCAGTGGCCTCCTCCACGGTCAGCCTGTTGCGCACCGTGTCGTACATCTTGCTGTTCAGGGTGGAGTCCAGGACGCCCTGCAGGCGGAAGTCCCTGTACTTTTTCTGCAGGGCGACAGACAGACGTCAGCAAACTGGAGGTTTCATCAGCCGGCGGCAGGTTTTTTTTTTTTTGGTTCGTTCGTCTTTTTTACCTTCGTGACCCTGATGAGGATCTTGAGCTGGTAGACATGAAGCTGCTGATCCATGCGTTCAGTGAGCCAGGTCCCCAGCAGGTTCATGGTGGCAGTGTACCATTGCTGAAACACATAAACACAACACTCTCCAGCAAAACACACACTCACACATACTCAAGACACTGTGACATGACACTAACCTCCAGGACGCATGGAAACACCTACAACTATACACATACAGTGTAGATGATTAATGTCCAGCACCAAATATGTGGTTTTAAATATCCCTTCAATAAAACTAAGTGTTAAAGGACTAAAGACTTGTGTGTGTGATGCTGTCACTTTCACCACTTTTATTGTCCGTCTAAACAATTCTCACTTGTAAAAAAAAAAAAAGTCTTTGAGGCTCAATGTAACTTATCTGTATAAATAAAGGTTGAACTGAACTGAATCCATCCTGCTTCACAAGCACAGACAGAAAACAACCCCAGCCCAAAGTGCCTCTGCTTATACTCAAGAATTATTACTTTTATTACAGAAAGAGACACAAAACAGCCACTATGAGAAACAAAGGGGACATAAAAAGTTCACAAACACAAGGATTACCTACGTGAGGAACAAAAAGACCAATATAAGACATTAAATAACCATAAAAACAAACAAGACCGCCTACAAAGAGACACTAAAGATCGACGTGGGACAAATGTGGAAATGCAAAGTGACACAAGATGTGAAGTTTGCAAATGATGGGCGAAATTAGACGTAGCAAACTTAATAAAAGCCACAAAATGTGAAAATGACTAAAAATAAATAAATAAGTGAAAATCATTATGCAAAAAAAATAAAATAAAATGGACTCATAACAGCCAAGAAGTTTGCTCGGAACGACCACAAAGAGACACAACATGAGCGATCTGGGAGACAAAACCACCAAACTGGAACGAACGAACAGCCGTAAAGAGCTGCAGTGATGCACGGCAGAGACATGAAGCGACTGCAAACTGGATCTGCGTGTTCTACACTCGCAGCGTGTCCCCTTCAGTCTCTTTGGCTTGCCCTTGTTTTCATAATGCATCCTCATTCACTTTATTCTTATATGTCATGTAAGATTAAAGTCGAATTAAAAACTACTATATATTTTTTTTTTATTATTCTATGAAGGAACTCTGAGCTGCAGTAGTTTCCATGTGTCTACACCTGTAACTTGGATTCATATCAGTAATTTAGCCACAAAGTTCATTTTTATTCCGCGTGTAGAGGTTAATGGAACAGTCAAGATTCCTTGAAGTGGTCTGTGGAGAGGTTCTCAACAGTCAGTGTCTTACCTGCAGTAGAAACTGCTCAGCTCATTACCAGTTTACATCCTTCAGAGGAGGTGTGCCAACAGCCAGTCTTACAGCAGATTTCAATTCTAATCTCAAAGGTTTTATAGCAGTTATTCCAAAACTTTTTTTTTTCAACATTTACCATGGGTTTAGCGTTATGTTGTATTTAGATGGAAGTTCATGGTTATGTTCTGAGGTAGTCTATGGTTCTTTACCAGAAATGATTCACATGCAAAGCTCATAATTCTTCAAGGAAACACTATTATATAGATTATTTTTACTGTTTTACGTTTCTGTCTTATAATTACTTGGGTCAGTTAAGTAAAGCAGGCAACTCGTGTTTCGCATAAAGCATCACAGATCAGCTCAGTCTTCAGTGTGAAAGAGATTCACAGACAAGGCACTGATTGGAGGGGGCAGCACGGTGGAACAGGTGGTAGAGCTGCAGTCTCTCAGCTAGAAGGATTATCAAATCCCGGTCCTGGGGTCTTTCAGGTGGAGTTTGCATGTTCTCTCCGTGCATGCATGGGTTTTCTAAGTGTACTCCGGTTTCCTCTCACACACCAAGAACATGCATGTTAGGTTGACTGGTAACTCTAAATTGTCCCTAGATGTGAGTGAGAGAGTGAATGGATGTTTGTGTCTATGTGGCTCAGTGATGGACTGGAGACCTGTCCAGGGTGTCCCCCACCTCTCTCACACAATGATGGCTGGATATGGGCACCAGTGACCCCCTGTGACCCAAAAAGGAAGAAGCAGGTAAAGATGATGGATGGTTGGGTGAATAAATGGATGGATGGATGGATGGATTGGCCGTCTATGTCCTCATTATGGGCAACAGATCTGTCACATATTGTACATATTTGTGCACCGTTCCTCTGGACGGATTCTTCTTGTTCTTCCTGATTCTTCCAGAGGACCAGACTTATTTTATTTTTTTTTTTAGATTTTTCTACCTGGATTATTGAGCATTCATTCAACCTTTATTTAAGCAGGTTAATCTAATTGAGCCCCGAGGACTCATTTACAAGCGAGACCTGGCTACAAACTATCAGGATATTTCTTGTTGAAATGTTTCATCTTTTATCCAAAAGACTTCTTCAGTCAGAGGAGCTGCAACAAACTCAGTTTTATAAACAGCACCTGCTCAACGTGGATCAACCAGATTGCTGGTGACCTCCAGAACTAGCTGTTCACATGTAAAAGGACGACATCAGCCTAACATTTGATCATTAGTGCCCTGATGGCTGCTTGTTATTCACAGAGGACTTACAATAACAGCATTGCAGACATTTCAAAGACAAAAGGTTTCAGCAGAGAAGAATCTGTCCAGAGGACCTGACTTAACCTTGTTAGATAGTGGCCCTGTTTTTTCTCACTTATAGAAAAGGCCATTTTAAAACCTTGGATCTGTCTCATCTCCAGGAGGCTCCGCTTGACATTTCTTTTGTTGTAAATTGATTAAAAACATAAAAAAGCCGTCTCTATGCCAAAACACAAATAACCACAGGCTTTTATCAAAATAATTATCTGACCTGAAAGCGACAGCAACAAAAAGGTTTGTGGACATTGTTCTCATGAACCACGTTGAACTTCTGAACTTGGTTGTTTTGTTCGGAGCAAGCCTGACTCAGACCAGCTGTTAGCTTAAACTGGCTGATAATCCAAAGTGACAGTCATCTGAGCGAGTTCTACTGCAGGCCAGGTATTGATTACTGGTAACTCCACAAAACACGTTAAAAAGCATCAAAATGTCTCGTCTTCCTTAGAGTCGAGTATTTTATGTGGATTCAATGAAGCAGAAGACAACTTTGAGCCTAAAAGACAAACACATTTCTCAAAGTGAACTGTCCAAACCGGTCACATTTGTTTTTATCAAACCAGAACATCTCCAAGGAAAGAAGAACTTTAGTTAGTTTTCTCCCCAGAAATAGTCCAGTGCAGAAGTGATTAGATAATAAGAGCTTTAAGAGCCAGCTGGAGGGTTTTTGTTACCACTGCAGGAAGGCAGACTGGCCATTGTCCTGCTTAACTGAACCAGTCTCATCAGATTGAGCAGACACGAAACAAAATGTATTCCTCATCCTCGTCAGCATTTGAAGAGCCTGATTTAACGAGCCACTTTTCAGAGACCTGTATTTTTCTAAAGGCTTTGCTTACCAGTGTATTTGTGTTAGAGGATAAATCTTAAATGTGAAAATGATCCGAGACACAATAAACTGCGCAATAAATGCAAAATAATCAAACAAAATTGCCGTAAAAAAAAGGAAAAACGGTTTGATTTACAACAAACCACTTGTACCGACACTGAAAGCTGAACGAGGCCCTTCAGAGGAGTTTACCCAGATCCTACAGCTAAAGAGCAACAAGAAGTCATGAAGCACAAACACATTTATCTGTTTTCAGCTGTAATTTCCTTTTGAATGAAATGTCTGCACGGCCCATCTAGAACTAAAGGCAACTACTTAGCCTTCATTTATAATTTATTCAAGGGGGAACGCTGCAGCTAAAACTCCCCTCGCTGCGGATATAAAACAACTACGAAGGCAATGAAATTATAGTTTGGAACACAAGTTCATTGGCAACAACAAAAAGAAATAAATAAATAAGATGAGAGTGAGCAAATGGCTAGCAGGCAGGGAGTGGGGTGCTATTTTCTTGTAGCTTTTCTGGCACTTTGCTTTGGGTCTGACTTCCCCCAGTTTGAAGTTACAAGAGAAGAGCACGCGTCTCGAACAGAACGAGTCATACCTTCAAGAAGGGGGGGTCAAATCAGTCAACTTTAAACTTGTGAGTAGGCAGGGATGCAGAGGCAAACAGGGGCTTGCGGAAACCAAATTACAAATGAGCGGAGTCAACTCGTCTGGTTTGTTTTGGGCCGAGGTTTGTTTAGCTCGGGTTATGCAGATGCCTGTCCACTTCACAGTCGAGTTGAGCGTGCAGTGCATGCAGACCTCGCAGGTGGGTGGGCGGCCGAGTTCGTGCTAAGGAAAAAAAAAACTGCTCTATGTGCAAATGAGGCAGAGCTCTGAGGAGGGTCATGCTAGAAGATGTACACAGGAAGATTATTTGACGCTAAAAAAACTCATGCCAACCAACAGAATGTGAGAAAACAAGGCAGCACTAGAGATAAGTGCCACTTTTCATAGGAGGCAGCAGGAATGGTGTTAATCAGAAAAGAGAAGATCAAAAAGGATCGAAATAAATTAGTGAAAGAAAGACAGATAATGTAGAGCGTTCGCATCGACGAGCGGCTTTTGTGAACATGCAAATGAATCAAGAGGCGTGCATCCAAATGAGAAGAGCAGAAACAGCGGAAACATGTTCAAACGACAAAAAACATACATTTAAAATTGCCATAAGTGAAGCATTCACAGCTAGAGAAGTTTTTAATCCAACATGACAGTGCTCAGTGGGATTCCGGTGCACGTTGGGGCCACACATAGGACACAAGGGGTAAAACTCCACATTAAATCACTGACAGAACAGAAAGAGACAGGGGAGCCCGTGGGGGCGCCTCAAAGACGAAAGCAGACCCACTTCACGACAGCTTTACTCCTTGCGCCAGGACAGAAACTATATGTCGAGTTCATCTGGCACAAACTCCTTCTGCTAGAGCCGACACAGAAATAGAAAACTGAAGGGGGCCTTTGGAGCGTTTGTCAGACAGAAAAAGTTCACGTCACTGCCTCACAGAAAGACGTGTCACCACACAAAGCTGTCACACACCTGTACAGACGCAGGTCTGTGCCGAGACTTACTGGATGACATGAAGGCACACACGTCACAGCGTTAAGTGTCGATCAAATCACACATGGAGGACACATTGCTGTCAATGTATCCTGTCAGGATTATGTTTGTTAAGACAGTGCTCTCTCTCCCCTCTGTCACACACTGGCTCCCAGCTCGTTTGGTTCACGATGGAGCTCCTCGTCGGAGCTGCTGCAAGTCTTTCTTCTACTCCTTAACCAAGATTTATTTCCTGCTTACCGGTATGTGGCTTTAAATTGATCACAGAGTTCAGCAGCAGCCACATGCACAGAACTCCTCTGCCATTAAGCCACTTGTGTTCATGGAATTGTACGGTTAGTTAGAACAAATAGCAGCAGCAGCTAGCTGTGGCACATCTGGTGCAGCTCACTTCCTGCTGGAGCATTATGTTATGAGCCAGAGTTGTCAAGTCTTTTTTTCTGGCTTTCACCTCCAGTTGAACAGGACAATGTTATTTTTTTATAGTTTACATATTAGTTTCTTTTTTCTTCTTCTTAGTTTTTAAACTTTGTTTCTTACAACGGAGAGGGCCACGCTAAGAAAAAAAACATAAAAAATTGCATTACGAGAAAAAAGTAATAAAATTACATGAATGAAGTCATACTATTATGAGAATAAAGTCGTATGAGAATAAAGTAAAAAAATTAGAAAAATGTCATAAAAATATGTGAAAAAAGTCATAGTATTACGATAATAAAGTCAAAATATTATGAGAATAAAGTCATGGTATTATGAGAATAAAGTTATATGAGAATAAAGTCGAAATATCACAAGAAAAACATCAAAATTATGAGAAAAAGTCATAGTATTACAATAATAAGGTCGAAATGTTGTGAGAATAAAGTCATACGAGAATAAAGTTGAAATTTACGAGAATAAAGTCATGAGAATAAAGTTGTATGACAATAAAGTTGAAATATGAGAAAAATGTCAAAATTACAAGAAAAGTCAGTATTATGAGAATAAAGTCAAAATATTATGAGAATAAAGTCATACTAGAATAAAGTTGAAATATTATGAGAATAAAGTCATAGTATTACGAGAATAAAGTCGTTTGAGAATAAAGTTAAAAAAAAGAAAAATGTAATAAAATTATGAGAAAAAAGTTGTAGTATTATGAGAATAAAGTCAATATATTATGAGAATAAAGTCGTACGAGAATAAATTTGAAATTTTAGGAGAATAAAGTTATGGTAATATGAGAATAAAGTCAACATATTATGAGAAAAACATCGTAAAATTATGAGAAAAAAATCAGTATTATGAGAATAAAATAAAAATATTATGAGAATAAAGTCATAGATAATAAAGTTGAATTATTACGAGAATAAAGTCATGATATTAGGAGAATAAATTCTTAATATTACCAGAATAAAATAGTAATATTATCAGAATAAAGTTGTAATATCATCAGAGCTCTGGCACGACAAAGCAGTCTTACAACTGAGGTAAAATGATGAATGTTGAGTATCTTAAGTTATACTTTGGTATTGGTTTTACAAATAAGGAAATTCTTAATCTGTGAGCACATCAGCATCAGATTATAATCAGTATAAGGACTTTGAAAAAAATTGTGCAAACGTCTGTTTCGAAGAAAGAACCACACAGATTTGGAAGATATTGCTTGTTTTGTTGAAGACGAGATTTCTGGCAGTGGTCGACTGCAAGACTATAGGTGGTTACATCTGCGTACCATTCAAAGAGGTTTTGTTGTTTCTCAGCAGACAATGAGGATGGCCATCAAGATTATGGATTCAGTAGGAGTTGAACTTGGGCGAGCACAGTGTCTCAGACGTCGGCAGCACAAAAGCAAGGCCCAACGTGCTGTGGCATGTGGATTCTTCACTGAAGCTGTACGGCATTGCAATTAATGGCTGCAGTGACAGATTTATTCTCATAATATTGTGACTTTATTCTCGTATGACTTCATTCTCATAATACTACAAATTTATTCTCGTGATTTTATGACTTTTTCTCATCATGTAATTATTTTTTCTTAGCGTGGCCCTAATACTCTGTCGTAGTTTCTTACTAGGTTTGAGTGATTTATTAAAGAGCACTTCATTGTTGAGTTCTTGACCCTGTAAAGTGTTGTGGTCAGCTGTGGTTGTTTTTAAATGGGCTTAAAAAACATTGACTTGACTACTTCCACCAAAATATTAATGTAATCTGAAACTGATGGTTGTTTAAAGTTTTACAAAATAGTATTTGCATGGACTACTATGAAAGATTTGAGACTGCAGCGGTTTGACGGTGGCAGCAATATACTTTTGTTTAGACACTTAGATTAGCCATTAGCTTGTCCATCCAGTCAGAATTAAATTATTTGTATTTAAAGTGAAGCTGTTCAAAGAGATATCTGCAGCAGGTAAGATATTATTGTTTACAACTTTTCTATAGAACCTACCTCCAAACAGTCTGCTATATGAACTCTTTTTGTTGGCTTGTTTTGTCTATTTTATCAATTGTTTATATTTTTATATGAATACTATATGCAATTGACGTAAACTAATTAGTTAGTAAGTTTAGCTGGAACTAACAGATATAAACCTGATTCACTGTGAGTATTTTATCAGAGTAAAACAGAAAATAAATTACTTACTTTGCCTATTAAATTACTGAAATTGTGTTACAACTTTATTCTACAATACAACATCAACAATCATTAAGGATTCAAGCAGGAGTTGTAGTGCTTTACTAAAAATGTGCAAGTCTATAGGAGCTTTTTTGTTTCCTTTCCTTTGTGATATTTTGTTTATCTTCATGGATGTTTGCTTTTCTAAGAGTTTAATTTGAATTTGTTCCAATATGCCTGCAATATATTTGATTTGTGCTCTTTGGGCATTCTTGCATTGATTTGTGAACAGTCTAGTCAGTAAACACTTCAGCTTATGAGGTTTCTCAAGATGTAATTCAAAGAGACATTCTAGTGTTACTGTCTCGTCTCATTTTAAGTTTATCTTCTTTACTTGAACCGTTCACATTTTATTTTTGAAGCCTCAGGGTTTGTCTCCACCTGCAGGTTGGGAACCAACGTTCCAACAAACCACAACTATGTAACATGCCAGGTTTTCTGTTTGACATCATCATGATTACCAGAATTTTTATGACACAGAGAAATAAGGCATGGGATTCACCTCTACAAGGGGCTGGGTGACGTTTGTTATGTTGTAGAAAGAGTACACTGGTGTTACTGGTCAGGATTATGGAAGATCACTATGGCTGGTTCTGTTCTTTTCTCAGAGAGCACTGCTTGAGATAATCCCTTTTTTGACAATGCTTTTATGGACTCTTTGTAAATATATGCATATTTTAATACACAAAGGCCCAAAAGCACTGTGGCAACGCACATCAGAATGCAGAAGGCAGCTGTGATTAGAGAGAAGAGAAACAGACAGAGAGATGTAGAGGATAAAAAAGCCTCTTCTGCCAGGCTGAAGTACACTTCCTGGTCTGAAAATGGAACTCATCCCTCTCTGCCCTGTTGTTTTACCACATTTTGGAAGGCCCCTCCCTTCTTGAGCAGAGGAGACGGCATCTTACTTACATCAAATAACCTTTCTATATACACCTCCTCATTGACCTTTTCTCGAAGCATGTCCTGAGAGTGGCGCATAAAGGTCACGTAGCCGTCGGCTACGTCCATCCCAGGTTTCTGTGAAAAAAAGACAGAAAGACAACACCATCAAGAATCAGCAGAGTCTGACCACTGGAGCACTGACGGTGAGTGTTGTCTTTCATAACAGACTTATGAGAACCAGAAGTACTTTGACTTTATATGCAAGGTCACACAAAAGAATTAGGGATGTTAATGTACTCACAGGTACATCCACATATTTTGAGGCAGCTTTCACCTGAAATATAAACAAAAAGCATCAAGCACCAGTTGAGGATGTTGGTTATCATCTGAATTATGTAGAGTTGTTGGTACAACATTAAAACTCACAAAACCTCTTAATAATAATTGCTTGAAAGGATTAAAAAACACATCAGCACTTCTTCTGAACATGGACCTGATTTCAAAACCTTTCAGAAACAAGCTGTCTCTGTATACAACCAGATATTTGGACATTGATTTCCTCGCTACTTCACGGTTAGTTTTTCACAGACTCGCTCTGCTGCGGTTTTTCAAATTAAAATTGAACATGACACAATTTGCTGATTGATGGATGAGCCGCACGATCTGCATGGAAATTTTTATTTGAAATAAACTATTTTAAATTATTTAGCACCTGTTGCACCTTTGTGCAGCCCACAGTTGCAGGATAAGCTTCCTGCTGCAGCTGAAGTGGGCGTAGCCGAGACCGCTTGCAGGTGGCTGAGAGCAGCTTAGGCATAGAGCTGAAATCATGACATTCTGTGCTCTTTTAGAGCATTTAGAGTTTAGAAACATTGTTTAGAATAATGCAAGAGTGTGGGAAGGGTTTAAAACACCTTTAAAATGAACTACTACTTACTACTTTTATTACTATACCTACTGTGCGGTTTTTCGCTTATCACGGGACTTCAGGATATGGATCCCTTGTGATAAATGAGGACTACTGTATTGTTAGTTTGTTAAATTGACCTATTTTAATCTCATACATAATTGGATAAAAGTAAAATAAAATCACATTTGTTTGTGGTTTTATTTATTGCATACATACATATATATACATATGTATAT
>JARVGV010001459.1:17249639-17266093 GCA_031762435.1 Hypsolebias longignatus | reverse complement strand
AGATGACATGATTCAACCTTTTTTGTTGTTATATACCTGGATGACTGAGAAAACAAACATTGTAGTTTTGAAACCATTAGTGACATAAGAATGTAGTTGTTGTAAATATGGGATTCATATTTTGCAGGACGGCATATTCATTTTATTATCAAATATAAAGTAGTACAATCTCCGCATGTTAAAAATGTTTATTTACATGAAATTATTGTGTATTTATAAAATGTATGGAAGATATACTACAGGTGAATGAATGCATTCGTATAGTGATTAACAGAAAATAAAATATACGCAAGGATAAAAAGTAAGACGTGTGTGTGTGCATGTGTGTGTGTGTGCTGTAGCTAAAGTATAAGCATCACCTGGATCCTTTTGATCCTTTTGACCTTTCTCAACTTCAGCAAGGAAAAGAGAGAAAAAAGATAAAGAGGAGATGTTTAGACTTAGCATGTTTCTGTGATTAGCTTCACAATACAGACGTGGGCGGGGGGGTGGGGGGTGGGTGTCGGAGTTGTTCGGTATCAGGTGACCCTTTCAAAGAACCTGCTGGGACCGATTCAGCTGCAGGAAGTGAGGTTTCTAGGCAACAGACACACGTCACAAAAAAAAAAAAAAAACTGTAACAAAAATTAAATAACATAATACACATAAACGGTGAAACATTAGCCTGTGGAAAACTGGAAATTAAAAAAGCGGCAAGATGTTTGTTAACAGACAGACAAAGCTTACGATACTGTAGACAAACAGGACACAGATACAGTACAGGCGTCATAGACAGGACACTCTGCGTGACTTGGTTTGATTAGAGTTCAAATAGAAACTGTTGAAACCGTTTCACCTGTGATCCCGTTCAAACGCTCTGCTGAAAGAGTTTCGCTCACTACAGCTGGTGGCACAAAGAGAAAAAAAGGCCTACCTGTTTGGCAAAGCTAGTGAGTCATGAACAGGCCGAATGGCTGCAGGAAGTAACAATGCAAGCTGTATAAAAATGCATTCAAGTCAAAAGAATGGGCGTCCAACCAAAAGAAAGAAGCTCACAAACCAGACGGCTCATTCATGTCCATCACAAACAGACGGAGCTACAAAAGTGGACCCCCGACTGTTTCGGTGTGGCACTTCACAGATCTGTCGACTGGTGCACTCCCCACTCACTCTGACACATAAAGGCACAGATCAAAACAAGCATGGCAGCATCTTTGAAGGAGGAGGAGGAGGAGGAGAGGGATGAGGTGAAAAAGCATCGAAAAGAGGAAGTGGGTGGGGGAGCTGGGGAGAGGATGATGAAGGTACTCACGGATGGTTAAATCCATCACTTGAGAGGCCAAGCAGAAGACAGGGTGCTCATACATTTCCCTCTTTTTCCCTATAACAAAAAACAGGATTGTAGCATGCAAGAGGCTGGGGTCAGAAGTGGGCATGAAGGAGGTTAGAAGCCACTGGGAAGAGGGCTGTCCTGGTGAAACGATGTTTTACTGGGTGGGAGACCCAATGGTAAAAATATATTAAATAAATATATATTTAATTGTGAAACAGGCGCCTCACACGGACAGTGGGGAGTAAAATAAAACAGCATGGAAAGATAGTAAGGCATAAAGCCTTAGTATCTTTAGCACCCTCGAGGGTTTCTTTCATGGCATAAACATAAAAGCTTTGCTTTCAATATTGTCTGTATGTCACTAATGTTTGCTTATTAATTATATTTA
Organism: Hypsolebias longignatus; assembly: GCA_031762435.1. NCBI lineage: Eukaryota > Metazoa > Chordata > Actinopteri > Cyprinodontiformes > Rivulidae > Hypsolebias > Hypsolebias longignatus. The sequence goes on along the minus strand of JARVGV010001459.1, from coordinate 17,264,393 downwards.
TTCATGCCAATAAAGAAAGGTCATGTTGTGTCTCGTAGCACATGCAGGTGGTTAATGCTGGTTTGTACAGTGGTGTCCAAAAGTTTGTGAATCCCCTTTTAAATGTTCTTCATTTCAGAGATAATCTGACTTGAAATAGCTTTGGGTTTGTTACACTTATTTAATGTGGACAAAAAAAAGCAGTTAAACAAATAGGATGAAAACTGTATCTTTACTTTTAGTGCTCTGGCTGTTCAGAGTGAGCAGAATGCACCAACTTTCAGCTTGACTGGTGACAGGCACTCAAAAATCACTTTTTTTTTTCCAGTCTGCAAATGCAACAGCTATGCAGTTGCTCGCAGTAAGATGGATTATTAAAATTCTGGGTGAAGAAGACCTAAAGTTAATTTTTTTGCAATGTCTACACAATACAAAAAAATAAAAACCCAATAAAGAAGGGAAAAGGTGTAAGAAGCAGATCATCATTTACCAAAAAAATAAAAAAATAAAATATCCAAATCTGTCTAGAAAACATCAATTGGTGCATCTCAATTCTAAATCTAATTCTCCACAAAAGAAACATTCCTCACGTTTACATCTGCATGTAATTTAAACACTTTTTGACAGATACAAAGACACTTCTTTAGGGCTTACAAACTGTGAACGCACCACTTTTGCTTAAATCCCAGCATTATTTAGGTCAAAAGCAACTTATTGCATATTTTTTTTAAAAGCCAAACAAAGTGAAATCAGTTGCAAAGCCAACAACTGTGGGAGAAGAAAGAAAAGCAGAGCAGACAGGGAAGGACAGGGAGACAGTAGATTTTAAGCCAGAGCTACAGTGGGAGAGGCGGAATATGCATCGACCGGGAGTCCGAGTGGACGTTCAACTGAGCTGAGACCGTTTCTGCCACTCGTCTAATGTCAGAGGCCTGCACAGGTTGGAAAGTCAAGGCACGATGAGAGATCAGCACATGAAGAGATTTCAGGGCTTTGGATTTGAATGCATTTTTACTCACACACCTCTACACAAAAGCCAACTTGACCTACAGAACAGCACAGAGCTAAAGCAGGCCTGAAACAAAGGAGAGAGTTATTGGACTGAGACAGAAGGTGACCAGAAAACTGTCACAAATCATTTGGGATGATGCCACAGCTCATTTGGGATTCAAACACAAATAAGCTGATGTGTGAATTCAACATGTGGAAATAAACAGTTCATAGTGACAAACAGTCTCAATGGAGCCACACTGGAAGATAAAGGGAATAAAGTGTGTATTTATTCTGGTTTTCTACTTTAAATCCCCATGACTGATGATTCAATCTGAAACCAAACAACATTGTCATGGTAATGCAGTGGAAATGTTTCTGACACCGTAAAGACATTTTCTCCAGCAATCGTTTGCCGCCTGATTGAGTTGTTCTGTTTACCTTCGATTTTGGCATAGTCTTTGATCCGCTGGTAGTTGAGCTGAGCGGCCTGCTCCAAACATTTGCGGATAACTCCTTTAACTTCCTCTGGAGGAACAGGAGTCACGATATCCTTCATCAGGACCTACATACAGTAAAAGCAAAATAATGTGCTCTTAATATTTTTATTTTTACTAAACGCCAAAGAACATTTTATACGAGATCGCTTTTATTGTGTTTACCAACCCTCTCCAGCAAAGATAAAGTGGCTTTCAGCGCACCCTCTGGACGACCGAAGGGGAAACAGTATCTACAAGGTCAAGCGTAGATTCGACATGTGACAGCTGAACAGAAAATGTGCACAAGCAATGTCATGTTGGTGCGCTGGCGATCACCTGAAATTTACAATGTGGTTCTCCAGAATGATGCGCAACCGTTCTTTGATGTCTTCAAAGCGCTCCTTCTCGTCCACTTTCACTGTGCTCAGCCCGTCTGGCCTGCGAGGACCACACGGAAACACTTAGACCAGCTATAGTTCTGCAGCTAAACGTCTGCTAGCTCTTATTGAAAAGAGCCAAAAAACACCAGCACTGCTGGACCACTTTCAACTTCAGAGGAGCTGACAGCAAATTGTAAGATTTTTTTGTTTTGTTTTTTAACTCGAGGCTCACCTTTTTTCACCTTGAAAGGACTCCCTTCTCATTCTAAACTTGAATATGCGTGCTCGCTTAGAGGCAGCATGAGGATCTGGGCTTTGGAAGCTCTGTGGGGTTCTTAGGGGCTCATAGCCCAGCGGCCCCCAGTAACTGCTGCCCTCTCTGACTTTAACGGACGCATGGGAGGATGAATAATATGGACAGTAAGAGACTATGCCAACAGAAGACAAAGACAAAAGAAAACCAAAGAAAAAAAAATGGAAGAAAACAAGAAAAATACGGAGACATGCAGCTGAATTAAAACAGAATGTGCAAAACAGAAAAAAAGACAATCAAAAAAATACAACAACTGAAATAGAAGAAAATCTATAAATGATAAAATATAAACATGCAGAAAAACACAAAATGTTGCATACAATGTTTAATCTCTGTTCTAATTCTGTTTTATTTTAAATTTAATGTAAACTAGAACATAAGTTGTTTGCTTTTAGCACCATTTCTCAAAACTGCTAGAAATGATTCAACATGAAAGACTCTGGATTTTATTTCAAAAGGTGATAAAAACTTATCACGATTCAATAAAATATAATTAGAGCTCTAAGTGACCCAAGTTGTGAGAAATAAAATTTAACTCTGACCAGACGAGATACTGGCTAATCAGAGTAGTGGCAGAACAAAGTGGATGTTTTTGTGTCACAACAGTTGTTGCCATTATTATTTTATAAACCTTGATGTCACAGATAATTTTGAATTATGAGGTTGTTTCCATCAAATTCGTGGTCCTTTGAAAGCAGAAATTGAGGCAGCAGCAACTAGCTGTAGCCTTGCTACACAGCTTCTGTCACTTCCTGCAGGACTATTAATATATTTTGTGGGAATGATAGTGTAGCTCAGAACTGACTGTACCATAAAAGTATATAACCTGTGATTTTTTTCCCTGATAACATTATTTGAAACTGGAATAGTTTTAAGACATCAGTAATTAAATTTGGTCTTGAGCCCAAAAAGACAAGCCATTAGCTCATCAATGGAGTAAGAATTAAACTATTTCTCTGAACAGAGAGCCATCTACAACAGGTAACATATTCATTCTTCACAAACTTTCTACAGAAATACACTCCAAAAGATCTGAACTATCCCTTTAAGGCACAAAGGCTCTAAAACTGGATGTGAAGTTGTTTCACCGCAGTGACATGTAACATGAAAAAAACATTCAAATACACTGACATGATACAAGATTTAAAGCAGGAAAACAGAAGCTCGGTCTGGTGAAAAATCCAGTCAAGCAAAACTTTGTAAAAAAAAAAAAATATATATATATATATATATATAGATTAAGACTTCACATTTAAAACTAAACAAAATAACTTGCATCTTTTATTCATCTGGTTCACACAGACAGAAACTGAAACAGTTGTGACGTCAAAGTGTTGCCCTACAGCCCACCAATACCTTCAGGCACACCTGGGGAGTGTTGCTGTTAATATCCAAACAATATCAAATAAGAGATTAAAGCACACCTGTTCCCATGAACATGGGACGCGCAAAATGCGAAGCTGTAGTGAAGAAGAGTGGGGTCAATGATCGTTCCATTTTCTGCCCTTTCCAGTAGATCGCGCAGGTAACCCAGATGTCTGTGACAACCTCGGACTCCGTTCCGCGCACAGTACTCGTCCAAGACGAACACTTGGCCTGGGCTGAACCATCCCTGCACGACACAAACACACATGGAGACCAAAATACTGCGTGCCAGCAAACAAACAAACAAAAAAAACAGCCCACGCTGCTTTTCCGGGAAGTCTCTTCCAAGGCAGAGCGACACTCACCAGGCAGCAGAAGGTGTCATTGAGCCTGTGGTCCAATGTGAGTCTCTGCAACATCTCAAAAAGCGAGGCGTGGTCATAGCTACACGGGTTAGCGGAGATAAATTCATCCATGCCATGTTTCTGAGCTCTGTCAGCGTCTATCCAGCCCAACGGCACAAGGAGAAACACACAGTTCAGAGAAGAGGACATCAATGAGGTAAAGGCAGACAGAGTCTTCTGTACAACACAGCCGGACTGTTGGGCTACTGCTAAGGGCAAATTATAACAATTACAGCTTACATTGTCAACTTGCATTGTGTTGGACAGCGTAAAGAACATATATTTTTTGTTGTTTTTGTTTTAGTGAATGGGAATCTTTAGATCGGAAGCTAAACTCTGAAGGATGGGGCCTTCAATTGTTTGCAGTTTTACATGCCACACTGACTGAAAAGGATCTATTAGAGAAGTGAAATGAAGCTTTTCCTCATGTCGTCAATAGATTCTGCCATTCGCAATCGTTGTCACTCAGGTCCTGACACATCCTTAAAAGTGTGCTAGTAAAAAAAAAAGAAAACTGGTTGATTAGAACTTAGAAAAAAATAGATACTGTATTGAATAAACTGCTGCTACATTGAGTTGTAGATGGTGTTTATATGTTAATTAATGTTTGTATTAATATTCCCCTCCATATTGAGTTATAAGCTCTACTTGGTTTTTTCTCTTTATCTTGCTTCAAAAAACAAATCAAGTTAGTAAAACATCTGCTCTGTAAAAATTTCTAAGGAGACCAGTAACATAACACTACCCAAAAAAAAAAAATAAATAAAAAAATAAAAATAAAAAAAAAAGAAGAAGAAATCACTGCGTAACACATGGATTTAGAAACCACAGATGGGCTAATCTATTTGTTTGTGTGTTTACAGATCACAGCTACTCTAAAGAAAATGTCTGCTCTGTACATAACACAGCTGTTTGAGAGAAAGGGACGAAACGACAAGGACAAGGGGGACTCCAAACACAGGAGGTACAGTCGGCGTGATTGACAGGCTTTCTGTCCAAGAAACAGACACGAGTGATGATGAGTGGGTGGGAGGGAGCTGGGAGTGAAGGCCTGATCTCAGCAGGGCACGACTGAGATACAGAGCACTGTGCATGTGACATATGTTACCCTCCAGGTGTAAGGTGAGCTTTAAACATTCAAGAAAACTGGCTAAAACAGGAACCTACAAGGTGAATACGTCTTTAGCTGTGTCTAGTATGGACAATGAAAGTGGGCAACTGAGGGAAAAACAAAGAGACAAGACAGGAAGAGTGGGTCACAGTTAAATATCTCCACAGCAACACTTAGAGGAGTGAAACACCGAAGAAGAAGAAGATGGCTAAAGGCGTTACAGAGGAGTCAGGGTTAGGTGATGACAACAGGATGAAAGAGAAGCTGGTGGGTACAACAGTTCGGTGAAGAGAGAAAATGACTTTTACTTGTGGACAGGTTGCAAAATAACTGACGAAGTGAAGAGAAAACATCTAAAGAGTGAGAAAAGGGTGCATGGGAATGGTCTGTGTGACACGCTGGGTGGAATTTATTCACATTAGGTAGATTTAAAAAGATGACACAGAAGTCCAGAAGAATTACCATAACTCACATGAACAAAACGACCAGTTCACCCAAGTAAATATGATAATTTTGCATAAATCACGACATGCTAGAGAATGGAGTGACTTTTCAATAAGCCTTTAAATGTCATGCACATCGGCAGACCCATATTCAAATTAGCATTTTAGCTTTTTTTTTTTTTTTTGCGTTCCTTTTTTTTTCTTCTTCTTCTCTACGCATTTGCAAGTTGACAATACTTGATGTTGCAGTGTATTCATGATCTCTAAGGAGCACACTAACAGGCATACCACTACCGGAGGTCTCTAATAGGGTAAGCAATACAGTTTGGTGCAAGTACATGGGTAAATAGCATGGAGCCGACAGGGGCAAAAGACTGTGTCATTCTCTGGGAAAATGAGCAAATGAATCAAAACTTTTGTGTTTGTACAGAAGTATGGACACATGACACAGGTGTTCTCCTAGATTCAGGCAAACAAGGGCAGTCAAAAGAAATCAAAATGATACCGCTCCTTTATTATTGTTTTTTATGGAGTTGTCACACGGGTCTAGCCTTTATCTACAGGGCCATCTACGATGGGAGGGAGGAGGGGGGTTCGGAGTATTTGTTTTCTTGTAAGAAGGGGCGGCAGTGGCTACTCCTTGTCTTTGGCATTCCGAATACTCCGCATGCATATTTGCCAACTCTCATGAAGAAAAGCTCAAAAACAAAAGAATTAAAAGAAATTGAGCCCTCAGAAGCGAAGCGTGGCAAAATAAAAACTCACGCGCTGGATTTATTTTTGAAAAACCACTGCAATACAGATTAGCGTGAACAATCTATAAATTAAATAAATTCAAACATCTAATATTTTTAGATACTGCTATAAATGAATAAAGCTTTTTACTCTAGAGTTTCATTTTACTTGCACAGCCTTTCTCATAACACATAATATTTACCACTAATCTAATCATGCTAGCATCAAATTGCTTTACTCTGAGGGATCCAGCCACCAATAAGGATAAAGAGAGAAGGCAATTATGCAGAAAGAACTATAGTATAAACTTCAGTCATTACTGAGTCAAATCATAATATCTTAGATACAAAATACATGCATCCTATACGGGCACGAATGGATGCTTCTACTTTGACCCTCAGATTGAGGTCATTAAAAAACAAATCAAAAAAAGTTAACTAATATCTAAGACATGAAGCGAGACGTGAAAACAGGAGAAGAGGGGAAAGAAGAGAGAAAGAACGTTGCATTTGTCAGATAATCGGCGGGGATTATCTGAGCAGTGCCGGCTACAGGGAAGCACTTACCCTTGAGTCCAGCTAGAAGACAGCAGGGTAAGAAGGGACAAACCAGAATAACATAAAGACTAGCAACAAGGCTGGAGGAGAGCAATCACGAGAGACCCTGACCTAGCAGCTGCATTACTTAAAGGTCCAGGCGAAGCATGAAGAAGAAAACACAACTGAAAAACAACAACCTATATACCAACATGGACGTTTGCGGGTGGTGGTGTGCGAGCACAAGTGAACAACGGATGTTGAAGTGTGTTAGAAAGTGGAAGAGGAAGACAGACAGACAGACAGAGCCAAGAAGAAAGACAGAGGAGGGAAAAACAGAATTTATGATCCTCATCACTCCACTGCAGTTTTGTTGGATTAAGGAAAAAAAATGTAAGGAATTAAAAGCTGAGCACTGTATCTCAGTCTGATAAAACCCAAAGCTTCCTGTTAAAAGGGAAATTGGCAACTGTATATGGAATTAGTTAATACTCGACAATAAACCCAGTTTTAAGCATTACAGTAGTCCCTCGCGACTTTGTGGACTTGCTCTTTCATGTTTGTTTGTTTTTAAACGATAGTTTAATATTATTCTCTTGATTGGGACGGTATGGAATAAAAAGTTAACAAAAAATACTTCGGACAGGCGCCGCCATTTTGTAATTTTCTTTCAATAAGTCAATACTGTACTGTAATGTCAAAGAACTACACTACCCAGAAGCCAACAGTGCTTCCGGCCACTGCTTTCTGCCGAAATGGAGGAAAAGCTTGCAACACAAATCTACACTATCCGTTAAGCTGACAGAACTGGCAGGAAAGTCGTGAATAATCCTGAAGCTTCCTGAAGATCAATTATCCACGTGCACATCAACCTGGACGGGGCAATGAGCTTCATCGCTGCAGGGTAGGTCTGCAGAACTGGAACCGAGCCAGACCATAACTGAGCTGCTGTTCTGCAGAGCTGGTGAGTAAAATTTTACAGTACAGTACAGTACAGTACATATAAATATGTTGTTCAAATTACGTACTTTGTAGATTTAAGAGTTTAGAACATTGCAAGAGTGTGGGAATGGTTTATAAAGCCTTAAAGTATACAGTAGTCCCTCGCTACTATGTGGTTCATTCATCACAGACTCGTTCTATCCAAATATGATTGGACATGACACACAATTGGTTGATTGATGGATGAGTCTCATGATCGGCATGAAATTTTATTTAAAATTTATTATTTTAAATTATTTAGTACCTCCTGCACTTCTGTGCAGCCCACATGGCAGGATAAATTTCCTCCAGCAGCTGATCAGCTATTCACCGTGCAGCAGAGAAGTGGGCGTGGCCAAGAGCGCTTGCAGTTGGCAAAGAGCAGAAGAGGCAGGGAGCTGAAATCATGACATTCTGTGCTCTTTTAGAGCGTTTAGAGTTTAGCAACATCCATCCATTATCCTTTACCCGCTTCTTCACGGGGGTCGCCAGTGCCCATGTCCAGCAATCACTGTGTGAGGGTCGGGGTACACTCTGGACAGGTAGAGACAAACGAGACAAACAACCATTCACTGTCTCACTCACACCTAGGGACAATTTAGAGTTATCAATCAATCTAATATTCATATTTCTGGACTGTGGGAGGAAACCGGAGTATCTGGAGGAAACTCATGCATGCATGGAGAGAACATGCAAACTCCACCCAGAAATAAACTACTACTTACTAAACAAGAATGTTCATGCTCAATAATCCAGGTGTCAAATCTGATAATTCTCAATCAGGTCATCTGGACAGTTTCATACAACTGTAGTCTGGTTGGTCCACTGGAGTTGTTTACAGCTTGGTGGGGGAACAGTGTGCTGGAACTTCTGACTGATGAAGCCCTCTGGAGTGAGGGTGAAACGTTTCTACTAAAAAGAAACTGTCCAGATGACCTGATTGAGAATTATCAGATACGACTTACTACTTGTACTACTATTCCTACTTCATGGTTTTTCACTTATCGTGGGTCTTCAGGGTACGGATCCCCCACGATAAACAAGGGACTACTGTATATAAATACTAAAATAAATATAGCATTCCTCCTTTGCAGTTTTTCCCCTACTGCAGGGGTGTGTCAAATGTAACCCCAGTGATAATCAAGTAATTACTGTAATGTTTTTGTTTTTTAACAAAGTTTCAAAATGATAAACAGAGACGCTAATTAACAAAAGATCAAGGAAGTTTTTTTGGCACGATTCCGCCTTTTAAAACTTCAGTGGGGCAGAAATAAAGTATAAAATATATGGAGTAGTGACAGCTCTAAAGACCTGGTCTCTGCAGGAACTTTCAAAATAAGGTTGTTAGCTCATTGCTTATTAGTGTACAAATATTTCCGAACCAATGTGGCACCATTTATGTAAAACATTTTCCTTTAATTACTACCACAAATGCAACTGACAACTATAAATATGTGAGTCTATGGGAACTTGTGAAACTCGTTTTTCTCTTTTGAGCTTATCTATAATGCAGGTTATTTATTTTTCTACATGTATCAAATAATTACACAACTACATCTAGGCAAAACTATTTTTTTTCCTGAAAAAAACATTTGCAGCAATAATTCAAAGTGACCTTTCTGTTAATTTAATCGTTCTGCTGTCCTTGGGTCAAAATGAGCCCAGAGGCCTCAGTGTTAAGGCCTCAAGGGTACTTTTGACCTAAGGGCAGCAGGAGGGTTAAAAATTCCAAAACATTATCTGTTTCCCTTTTCAACAGAACACTTGTGACATACAAGATCCACTAAATGCCTTTCATGATAAACTCATAAGTGAATATTTTGTGGAATGTGCTCAGGACCTTCACTGAGCTCCGTTTCCTATTTTTCTACTGCAGCAGAGTAATGAGGGCTTTATACGTATGCTATGATCCCAGTGCCTTTTAAGAGCACCAGGAGGTGAAACATGTACGCGAGGTGGGCTACAATGTTTCAGGGAGGGGGTAGTAGGTCTGTGCCGCTGTGAGGAAGCTTTGAATGGTGACAGCTGGCATCAGAGAAGTCAACTAACCACAAGAACGATCACATACTGGACAAAAACCAATGACGAAACAACACAGAATTTTATGCGATGGGATTCTGAGTATCTGATCCAATTAATGCCTTCTGCAGTTTTCAAAAGGCAAAAAAAAAAAAGTTTTTTTTAATATAGTTATTGTTACTAATATCAGTGGGAACCTGAGTTTGTGTTAATGCCAATTGTTTTTCCACTTTTCATTTAGAAATGCATTAATTCACAATGAAAAATAGGTTATTCTTGGCCTAAAAAGTGAAAAGAAAAAAAAATGCACACAAATAATCTCTGAATAGCAGGATCTATTAATATAAGTCATTAATCAGTATGTGACAATGTTTCTAGTAAATAAGAGGTAAGTGCTGTTGCGGGCAAACAAAAAGTAGTAAGCACTTTAACGTAAGAGTACTAAAACCTACAGCACAGGTTTAAACCAACCAGAGTACGTTCAGAGTAGAACATTGCTGTCAGAACTGATGACCATCTTTAAAATAAGCGGGACACAAAAGACAATTACAACCAAAGCTGGTACAGACACCACACTAAGACATTCTTACCTTCCCTTTGCTACCTGACCTGGGACGGCTCAAAAGTACAGTGACAGATTGATTAGAAGAACCTTAACATATCTGACTTGGTTGTCATGAAGAGACACTAGAACATGTCTCAGGACCACGTGCGCCCTCTACCAAATTGAAATAGCATGGGAATGATTAGAACGCTCAAACTGTGAATGTGTTTATTTGAAATTTACTGCTTCTGGGGGAAGAAGTCTGTTTCCAGCTGACTGTTCTTTGGAGGCCAACTGATGAAGTAGCATGGAACTGCATGTTTAAAAAAAAACTGTTCTGGGGGCGGGGAGGGGTTGGAGGTAAAGGGAGCGAGTGATGACAATGAGTGGAAGCTCATAAGTACTGAAGGAATCTGTGAGCAATCAATGCCTGCGTGCGCGTGCTTGTGTGTTAGTTTTATTGCTCGTGGCTGCAGAGTGGAGCGCATGGCGTGACACATTTATGAGTTAGAGCTTTCACTGTGCTGCGGATGGAAACTGCTTTCTGCCTCAGTGATTATATGTTGTGTTTTGGGCTACTTACAGAACTGAGAGATGGGGGCGTCCATTTGAGCCGAAGCGCCCCCTTTGGAGTTTAGTTTCTGGACCTGAGTGGGTGGGACAGGTTTGTGGGACTGGCCAGTAGCGCGATACATGGCCTGGACCCACAGGATGCGGTCTTGCTCATCATCGCTGGCAAAGATCACAGTGTCGCCCTCCTTCACCGCATTGAAGAAAGTCCTACCACCATCCAGGCCTGAGAGAATATGATGTCGGAGAAGTGTTTAAATATTTATGGCATGTGTGTATGTAGACATGAGGTTTTATCACTTCTCATTATGCTGTCTGACCTGGCTGAGGGTCACTGTAGTCCACAGTATACCCGTCCAGCTGCAGAAGTTCCTGCGGCTCAGATTTTTTCTCTCTATAGCTGCACATTGCAAACGTATACTGACTCACCTACAAGGCCAATGAAAAAAGAGATACTGCTCACATGAACTAGCTTTATTCAAATGTGTTAACAACATACTATACAAGTAATGAAAGCAAATACACAGTGCAGTGACATAAAAATAATTTAAACCAGAGATTTGATTAAAAATAGAACAAATACATTAAAAAAGGGTAAAACGGAGAGGAATATTTGTTGGTTGTTAATATGTTAAATTTTTAGGTTTGATGCTGACTTCCTTAGACAGTTTTAAACTTTCTGGCTTGGAAATGTTATTAAATCGAATGGTTTTGAATTGTAAAGTAACACGATTGAATTGGACTTCATGTAACTGAATTTGAATGTGAATCTGACTGTTTAGGTTCTGACTGTTTAGGGTTTGGATCTGTTGGTCTTTAATCTTAATGCAGGCTATTAATCAACACTGTTTATAAGAGCCAGTGCAAGACAACATTTAGGTATTTGATGTTTTTTGCTAATATGAACAAAATAGTGGAATATTATTATTATTATTATTATTATTATTATTATGAACAGAATTAATTTAAGGCTAGTTTCATTAAAACAGTTTGAAACAATGTTCTATCACTTGGCTTTAGGACGACAAAGTCCTGAACTGTTGTGAAGTTGTATAAAAAGGACATAAACATTATTCTATGAAATAATTGTTTAACTTAAACAACTTTATATAAGTTGTAAATAATAATAATAATAATAATAATAATAATAATAATAATAATAATAATAATAATAATAATAATAATAACAATAACAATAATAAAATAAAAATAGTAATTTAATCCTGCTGCAATGCTGCAAGCCATTTTCCCCCTTTCACTTGGTCTCTTGCACACATGACACATCTACCTTCCTTCTCTGCATCATGTTAGTCAACTCTTTACTTCAGCTGTCATTGTTCCCACATTTAGAGTTGCACTCTCTGTCTCCTGAAGTTTCCCTCTTTGTAGTCTTTGCCTAACTGTAGCACAGTTTCTGCACCTTGTTTGTCAGCAGTCATTGTTAACCTAGGCCTCATTTGATCCAATATGATGTCACCTGAATGAACGTGTTTGTTTTGGCTGGAGTGTCTCACATGGATGGCTAGCACGAGACTATACACTGGCTTGTGCTCTCTTGAGCAAATATGCAAAATAGGCAGTGCAGTGATCCAACAACTTCCAGTGACTTTTAGGACAGCCATGAGCTACTTTCCTTACAAAGAAGTTGACAACAATGACAGTGGTGCCAAAGACCAACTTAATATTCACTGACTATAACTGGTGAATGGTGATCCTTTTCATTTTTATCGATTCTAGGTATGATTTTTAATTTTTGCTCTTTCATTCCCTGTTTATATGAGAACTGTAAAAAAAAGTTTTTTACTTTTCCTGTTTGTTTTTGTTTCTACAATGCATGCATTTGAAGGAAAACATACCGGTATTTAACATAGACTTGAAGAAATGATGATATCAGAATGTACTGTACTATAGAGAAAATAAAAGCCCTTGATATGGTACCATGGTAGATGTAAAGACTTTATTTACATTCCTCACTCTTGTCATTGATTCCCTGCTGTTCCTCCATCGTGAGTTGAGTCACGAGATTTACCCTCCTGGCCTTTTCCATGACATCTTTACAGAAAAATCAAAATTTCATCAGTGCTACTGTCACATAGACTTGGAGATAAGAATCTTACATATGCTTTTTTAACTGATATCCATCATCGACACATACAGAAAATAAATCCATCCCGAGAACTGCAGAACGAACGCCATTGCTCTAAATAAAACCAGTTTTGCAAGAAAAGCTATCAAAATAAGTATAACAGGCAAGAATGGTTGTCTTGTTTTTAAAGAAGCTGAAAATGTCAGAATGAGATTAAATAAACATAATTTTTGATAGTTAACATCCTAAACAGTCACATTCTTAAATTCACTCTCCTCAAATTCAGTTCATTTCAGTTGTGCCACTTTTCAAACACATGGAGTTCAAAGTGCTAAAGACACAATCTGAAAAGTATATACACATAATGTACTTTATATCTACACATGTATGCCATCCATACAAAAAGCACTGTACATTACCAATAAAATAGTGATAGCATAGTAACAATGGTGAACATTTTAAAGGGGAATAGTTATGCAATCCTTTTTTGTAAAGATACAGGAGGCCAAAACTGGCACTTTGCCAGTCAACATGTTTTTGGTCTGTGGAAGAAACCCAGAGTACCCAGAGATAACCCACTCATAAAGGGGATAACATGCAAAACTCCATGCAACAAAGCCTCAGCTTGTCCTGCTCTGGTGTGTGAGTTGAACTCGTGCAGGCCAACATGGGAGACTCCAGGGTAAAATGAAAAGAGTCTGTTTATTTAAAGAAAAATAAAAACAGACGGGGCAGCAAAACTTACATAGATAAAAAGAAGGAAACAATGGAGGAACGAGCACAGCAGACTGGGAAGCACAACGCACAGATAGTGGAGGAAATACAAAGACACTGATTTTATGGGGAGACTAGTGAGACAGAGTGACGAACACCTGGGGCGATTGAGATTGGAGGCAGGTGAGACAGGAGCTGACGATGAGGAAGAAAAAACACTTGGGAGTGCAGGAAAACACAAGAATCTAAAGAAATAACTGAACAAAATACAGATTTCCACACAGATGGGAGTCAGTCCTTCAGCTATCTTCCTGCAAGGTAACCAGTGGTGGCACAGTGCAAACTACATATAACAGACATTTACATTTTCATGCATCTTGCTTTACTTGATGGGTTGAAATAACAAAATAAGGGAAGGAGCAACTAAGAAAAATGTTTCATTGTTTGAAGGATATTTGAAAAAGGTACATATAGAGCTGAGTGACACATTGAGCAAAAGACTGGTGGTAAAGAGGACAAACAATGTTCACTCCAGTAGCCCCCCGATAGTCGCTAAATGCTTTGAAAAACTGGTCATGACCCACATCCAAGCTAACATTAACATCAACGTGAACCCTCACCAGTATGCATACTGTGAGGATTTATCAACAGAAGATGCCATCTCCTCTGTGGTCCACACTGCTCTCACCCACTTGGAACAGAAGGACTCCTATATGCTCTTTGTGGACTTCACGTCTGCCTTCAACACACTGATTCCCCAGACACTGATGGACAAACTATCACACTAGGACTAAGTTCCTCTCTATGTAATTTGATCCTAGACTTCTTAACAAACAGACCACAATCAGTGAAGATCCACGACTTCTACTCCTCCACCATAAACCCCAGCACAGGCTTCCCTCAGGGCTGTGTGTTGAGCCCCCTACTGTTAACTCTGCTAATGTATGACTGCATACCAACCCATCCAGGCTGTCATATTGTAAAGTTTTCAGATGATACAGCAGTAGTTGGATGCATCACAAACAACAATGAGTCCAGCTACAGGCAGGAGGTGGAACACCTGGAGAGCTGGTGCAGGAAGAACAACCTTCACATCAATGTGAAG
>JARVGV010001459.1:17179504-17194102 GCA_031762435.1 Hypsolebias longignatus | reverse complement strand
ATTCTGCATATAAAAGGCAACGTACGGTGCAATGACAGCACTGGGGGAGGCGCCGTACGTACGGAGCGCCGTAGGTCGATGGCGCCGTAGGTCGGGGACCGCCCATATTGTCAAATTTCAAACAATATTATCGTTTACCGCAATAATTTCTGAGACAATTAATAGGCCAGCAAAATGTGTTATTGTGACAGGCCTAATTATTGGTAGCATTATACATTACCAATAATACAAAATATATAAAATGTATGTTGCAATGTTCACGTTATTATGCTGGGTATTTCATGCACGTATTGCAATATGTCTGAGCAAGGGTTTCCTATTAACTTTAAATAAATAATGACCAAAGTTCACAATGTTTTTGTCACAGTCCAAGGAGCCACTTCAAAGGGTCTTAAGAGCCACATGTGGCTCCAGACGCAGATTTGCAGACCCCTGACCTACCGTATGCACATCTGATTAATGTTTATTTTGACAATGACAGTATTTAATAAAAAAATTTAAAAAAAAGACCAATGAGCACTCTTGGTTGCTGCGCTGTATCAAAAATAGTGTTTTCAACATTTTCCTTTTACAGCCCAAACTTCATTTGAATTTTCTAACTATGACTAATGTACAGCTTGAGCAGCAGTAATTGCACTGTATCTTATGCAGTAATATAGCAAGAAATCACATGACCCCAAGGCTCTATCTTTCTCAGTCTCTGAAGACGGTGTGAAGACAAAACTGTTCTCAGCCTCACAAATCTGCTTCCCTTCTCAAGAGTGCTGCGGTACTCCACAAAACTGAGGTGTTGCTCAGCGATGTTAAAAGAACATTAGCTTTACAGCTTACAGACTTTGCTTTAGTTGTTTACATGAAATATGTTTCTTTATATTTAGCCCTAAATTGTCTTATTTTTCTCAACTGTGAACAATTTTTGTCTGACTTGCTATGTTTTAAGGGGAAAAAAATGATATTTAAAATTAGGTTTTGTGTACACGTTATGAAAAGTGTTACATAGAAAACAGGAAATGTGCAATTTTAGTCTTTAAAATTATGATAATAATTAGGATAAACCTACATTTTGTTTTCTATTGTCAATATCAACTAAATCAGTGGTGGAAATCAAAGCCAGTGAGCTGATAGACCACATCTAATACTAGCTGCAGAACATGAATGCATGATCGTTGATATATAATTGCCTGTGATTTATTGCATTCAAAACTATTCCTTGCTACTATATTGATAGTGTGCTCACTGATAATTTTTTTTAATATATTGTGTGTTCCTTGAGAAAAACTATTGATGTTAACCATTTACAGATGATATTTTGAACTGTTTCATTTGTTTTAAACGTAGTTGAAATCTGAGTGTGTAAATTAGCCAACAGCTAGTTCGAGTGGCGTCAAGAGCAAAGTGTACCGCAGTTCCTAAAGCAAGTCTAAGCCTAAAAGATTTGTAGCAGTCCATCCAAATGCTGTTTATAATTCTTTACATTGCAGTCAAATTTATATAACATAATTATTTTGGCAGCTATTTTTTATATTTTCTTTGCTAGAAGTGCCCCAGACTTCACCAGAAGAGCTACAGCTAGCCGATGCTGCCAGTATGAGCACTTGCAAATAACCATACAACTCTTTGTGTGTAATGCAGACTTGACAGGAATGTAAAAGTTTACAAAATAGCAGATAACCACCAAGACATTTTAAATATTAGAGTTGTTTTAAGGCAGCGCCAGTCCATTTTGTTCTGGACCAATTTGGACTAGCCATGAGTTTATCAGTTTTGAAAAAATTAAACTCTGTTCCTGCAAACTGAGGTCATTTAAAAAGCTATCTGCAACAGGTAAAATATTTGTTGTTCACAACCTTTGCACGGAACCTGACTTCAGAAGATCTGAACTATTCTTTTGAATACCATAATCATAACTTGCATAAACATTTATGCAATCAAAATATGGAGTTTAATTGTAACATATTCATGTTTTTCATAAACAAAACAAAACAATTTGAATGTTGAGTAACGGTGTCGGCATTTGTTTAGGTTGTCTCTTTGAACAGCAAATGAAGACAGAAAGGCTTTAAAAGAACATGTACTTTAAATAAGGCAACAACATGCAATAAATAATAAAAAGAGAGGAAGATTACTTTGTAAAATGTTGTACTGAGGTTAGAATAATTCCTTACGCAATGTCGCCCTTCATTTTCAGTATTTTCACTCAGAAGCTTGTGGTGATTTAATTTTTGCCCAATGAAAACCAGGCCAAAAGAGAGGATTTTAAAAAAGAGGCAAACAAAAGCCAGTTTGATCCTGTGTTCATTTGGTCAAACCTTTAAGAATGGGCATTGTCACAACTAAACTCAGCTTCCCCTCTTGTTCTGAATGAATGAAAGATGTGTAACTTATTGTGAAGCCGTGATCCATGTTTCTAAAGGCTGCACAGATTTGTTGGTGAGGGGTAATTTCACCTGCTGCTTTTCAGCTGTCACTTCTTTTCTGACTCCGCTTTTGTACCGGTATCGTCGGCAAGCACCTTCCCTTGTTCTCATCAGTGCTACAGAAACACAGTTTAGAATCAGCTGCTAAGAAGAGTAGACTGTTTCCACGCAGCAGCTTTCACATCCAGACTGGCAGGTTTCATTGTTGCCTCAAAGCTCGACATTGACTTGTTGGACGCCTTATTCCAGGAACAGCATTTTTGAGGGATCTTACATAAGAATTCAAATTACTCCATTCGCATCTACAGTCTTTTGTCTAAACACCATGTGCCTGAGTTCAGATGTAAATTTGTTGTAATAATTCTGATTTTCATCAAATATTGGGAGAGAGAAAGGGAGAGGTGCACACCTTTTGTTGAAAATGAAAGTGTGGTTGACTCACAGTAAAGGTTTATAAATACATGCAGTGCACTAAAGTGTGGTTGAATCAGTCAGTATTTTGGTTTATCACCCACCAGTGAAAGGCAAAAAGCAGGTGATGATATTTAACCTGATTGCAACAGA
The DNA here is from genome assembly GCA_031762435.1 of Hypsolebias longignatus. Lineage (NCBI taxonomy): Eukaryota > Metazoa > Chordata > Actinopteri > Cyprinodontiformes > Rivulidae > Hypsolebias > Hypsolebias longignatus. The sequence goes on along the minus strand of JARVGV010001459.1, from coordinate 17,191,121 downwards.
TGATGTCTGTTAAGAAAATATCTCATGAACCAGCATGACAAAATTTAGAGAAATTCTCACAAAATAATTGGACATACATTTATAACTGATTTAACATTTGAAATCTATCAGAATTAAGATGGTGCCACAGCTAAGTGATGTAAGAGACCATGAAAGCAGATGTAATTTAGTTAACTTTAAAGATATTAAGCTACAATTTGAAGTAGTAGTGGCTGAGAGTAATCCCCAACTTATATTCAATGCTCGACACATTGTGTGATTGTTTTGCTTCAAACTTGGGCACCAACGTTTGGAGTCATCCTTGTCTTTCTGTTAGCAAAACATCTCACGAATCACTGAATCGAATTTTATAAAACCGACAAAAAATATTAACTGGATGGACAATAGGGCTGGTCAATATCTCAATGTTTTAAAAGTATTAAGATAATTCCATATGCAATATAAGATGGGGACTATGTCGTCTATGTCTATATTTCTACATTGTGTTATAATTAGGCTTGAAAATCCATTTAGTTATTTTTCTCACATCTGTGCTCATCTGCACGCGGCCGCTCCTCCTCTCTTACTAAATACAAACAGCCCCTCACTGCTGCTTCACACACACTAACATCATGAAAGCATCGCAGCTGGGGAGGATTATTATTTAATATATGTAAATAAATATCTAAAAACTAACTCGAAATTTATCTTTAAAAAAATTAGATGTTTAATTTTCATCCATATTGCCCAGCCCTAATGGACAACTACCACTGATTAGATTTTGGAGGTGACCCAATTCAAGATGGCCACCACAGCTAATCAACCTTATCCAACATTAAAAAATGGGTTTAATGCAATCAGTTCCACAGACACTCAGCTAAAAATGGACTGGGTAGCAGAGTGTCTTTCATATCACATACTTTGAGCATTAATGGATTGCTGATAATGTTTTGGGCAAGATTTTGTCCATAACTACAACAACTCTGTCAATTCTCAACACAAGATGATTTTTAGTTTAAAACTTTTGCATAAAAGATGGTGGGCACTGAGCTTTCTTTCATGAACAGTGAGGCCTTGAGTTGTTTGCTCTTTCTGTTGTCAGTTTAGTCACACTTTGTTGTTCAATCTATTTCCCCATCTCATAACCGTTCAGTGTCTAATCTCAATTTGTTCGTCAGTTCAAACGTTGTCGATTCCATCATTATTACATATTTACCTGCCATCAGCAAAGACTAGATAATGACATCTCTCTGCGACCTTTAATTGGATCAAGTAATCTATGTAACCCTGCCGAGGTGGTTTTAAAGGATATTTTGTGGGGGTTTTTTTATCTTTGTACCACAAGCCAACTTCATTTGCTTGTGTTTATATTACTGTACAGTTTTCCACATATATTTTCTCTGAGTTCTTTGCTTTTACTCCAAATTCTCACTTTTACAAACACAAACAGCAGTGTAGAGATGAGAAACGTATCCCATATGGACAGGTCTGCTCCATACACACCAGTGTCACTGAGAGCATTACAAAGCTGTTATCTTGCTTGGACTGGTTAGAACATGAAAACAAAAAGGCCATAAACTGCTCATTTACTTGGCCAAGACAAATAAAAACTATTGGAGGCAACGTGCCAGCTGATTCCACCTGATTACCTTTAACAATTATTTTTTTAAAAAACAAACAAAAGTCAAAATGAAATACTGTACTGTTTAGTTTGAAAAAATAGCTGCGTTTTGAATTATATTAACACATGGATTTTGATAGATCACACTTAATTCAAACACATTTCACTGTAAACTTTGTTTTTATCGTCCACCAGGGCAAGAGAAGCAGCGGGATAAAGCATTTTCTCGTGTTTGTGCATGCGTGCATGTGTGCTTGTGCACGCGCATGTTCATTTGTCTATAACATTGGCAAAATATATCATAAACCACAGAATAGATTTTAATCAAACTTTCATAAAATAATTACCGGACGTATGTATAAAATTGATTAACATTAGGCGAAAACTTGAAATGGCCTCCAGCCAGTTGACTTTATGAAACACAAAGATTACTATATACATCAACCTATTTTACATAAATTGAGCTGAAATTTAGTGTGGTAGTAGCTGACAGTCATCCCCAACACATGCTCTACAGATTGCACAATACCTCCTAAAACTTGTAATTGCTGGCATCAACTCTGTCTGTGAACAAAACTTCTCATGGACCAGCTGAGTGAATTTAAAGAAACTGTAAGGAATTAAAACAACGGATTAAGATTTCTAGTCAGCCTTATTCAAAATGGCTGCAACAGCTCATTGGTATCAATGCACAACTACAACATACTTAAAATTACACCCAAAAAAAAAAAAGTATGTTACTTGGTGTAGCCGTAGCTGTGGGTCATCTTCAATTAAATTGTGTTTATTTATATAGCACCAAGTCACAACAGAGAGGAGCCTGATAACTGAAAGATCTTCCTCTCATTCTGCTTTTGGAAACAGCCACAAGTTAGCCTGCAGTCTGAGAGTGAAGTGCTCTGTTAGGAACATACAGAAAAATAAGATCTCTAATATAAGATGGAGCTAGGTTGTTGAGGGATTTGTAGGTTAGAAGATTTTGAATTCAGTTCTGAATTTGACAGGGAGCAATGCATGCATGCATGCACACTTCAATACATACTCTAAGCTCTTATGAATGCTGCAAGATGTGGCTGTGGTGGCCATCTTGAAATAAAGGCAGCAGGTGAGATGCATTCCTTTAAGGAATACAGTACCATGCTTTTGATTTGCTTGAGAATTTCTTAAAAATTTGTGAGGTTATCAGCCTGAATTAACCACATTTGCTATGATTTTACCGAACATGCTGCTGTTGTAAAACAATGACAGTATTGTAAATGCATGATGTTGTGCTTTGTTACAACAGAACAAATGATCATCTAACAAAATGAGCAAATATCAGAACTATACTTTTGTCCTAAGGAAACTTTTAAAACACATTTATTCTTATAAATATCTGTTCACAAGATAATATGATAAATACCTTTTTTCTTCAGTGTATCTTGTTTATGCGACCTGCTATGTTTGAACAATGTAGGCCCATTGTTGTGATTAAAAAAAGGCACTGCCAGGACAATCACAATAATTGTATCAACACAATCCATACATCTGCAAAATAATTTCAGTGATTTACTCTTCCTCTGTGAAGAGAGCCATTAGTGTAAGTATGCCCAAAGATGGCCAGGCTTGTGTGCAAACAAGCGTGCCACCAGTTAATTATGCATGAGCACTCATCCAGCATTTGACAAACGGCAGCCTTCCTTCTCGTTAAACAACAAAACATTTCCTTTCGTCCTTCAAAGGGAGGCAACAATCTCTCACTGCCCCATTGGCTTATCCTTTTTGACAAGGTTATTGGAAAAAAAAAAAAGACAGCAGAAATAGCATGGTCTATTCTGTTTTATTTTATTTTTTCATCACTGCGGCTTGGGTGCCAGCGCTTCTAATAACGGATTACTGTGGAGCTGCTCCACATGTTGTGCTGAGGCCTTTAAGTCTTTTCATTCCATAAATTGTTTAATCACATTTCTGTGACCAATCTGTAACAACCACAATGGCAAAGAGCTAAATATTAGACGTGCATCAAATGATGGGAGGAATTTCAATCACAGTTAAGACAAATATGGAGAGTTACTATGACTAGCTCAGAATATTTTACTGTGAACTACAGTGAATACATGTAGCCTTTTTTTATTACTACAAACTGCTAAATCAAATCAGATTAGACACAGTATTCTTTGAAGGAATGCATGTTGCCCAATTTTTAAATTTTGAAAATAAGGTTACACACATTTTGTGCAACATCACAAGATGCCATTTACAGTTTAAGTGTTGTATGTGACTAGCAGCTACTACCACTTTATATTTTAGCTCAGCATCTATAAATTTTAGTTGAGTTATAGCAGGGTTTTTAATATTGGCTACAATAGCTGTGGTTTTTATCTTGAAATGGACCGACTCCAAATGGCAGTCACTTGCAGTCATATCCAAAGATTCATTTCCAAAAGTCCCAGCAAAATGTGTCCAGACAGACAGTTTAAGCTAAAGATTTAAGCAAAGGAAGTAAATAATATTTTTTTAGAGTTCACAATATGTGTTGGGGGATCCGTCCCAACTACTACAATATCAAAATCTGAACACGAGTTACAGAAAAACACCGTGTGATCTGAGCTGCAACTAGTGTGGCAATGAAGAGTGAAAACACTAAAGAAGGCTCTCGCACTGCAGGACTCTGCTAGTGGTTCGTTTAAAGCACTAAAGGTCCGTTTTCAGCAGAACAGGTCTTCATCTTTAGTCTTGTACCATTTCACAACAATTAATTGATCAATTTCCTGACAAAGAGCAAGACATTTGGTCTTTTCTCTCAATCTCCTGAGCAGTTTTAGGTGTTTTAGTGAATGAAATGTCACAAAGATCAATCAGTTATTGAATTAGTCCAATTGATCAAATGTATCTTTACTGCGTACTATGTACAAATGTACAGGAACTCAAACTGAAGGTATCTCATTGTGCTCAAGAAGAATCTGGAGCTAAATAATAGGAGATTAAGCAACTAATTAGATGTTGAATCAAACATTTTAGCCATCAAATAAAGATTAACTAAATGCCTCATACACAGCTAAAAGACAAAAGTAACATATAGGTATGAATGCAGTATTTTATACTTTCGGAGAGTGGGTTAGTGTTTCAATTACTTGTACACTGTTCTCATCAACATTCCATGCTTCTATCACAAATTTGTATAAATGTAAATGCATGCCATCTTGAACTGGACTTGGTAAAAAAAAAGAATAAGTTGATTACGGTATTTATGAATGTGCATGCAGTGATTAATCTCAGAGTTTCATTTAAACCAGTTCACTGAATGATAGTTTTGTAACAGACAGACAAAGGGCCAGATTTATGTGATCCAGGGGCCATTTCTGACCTCTCGGGTCACATTTTGCCCACCACGGATGCTAAACAGTCAGTTTTGACATCAGTGCTTGATTTGAAACATTCTTTAAACAAATCAGCTCGTTCACGGAATGAAATTTAAATAACTCACGTTGTTTGATAAAAGAGCATTCAATGTTTCACAAGTTGTTCAATAATTATAATTAGGCTGTTATATTAGACAGATACATTTTTGATTTCCTGGTTGGACTGCAGACGCTGGTTTCTTATCCAGATGTTCGCTCACCCACAGCGCAGGACCGTGGCTGACTCCCAGATATCAAAGTAGCCTTACTAAGTCTCGCCTCAGACTACCATCAACTCGACGGAAACAAACATTCATGGAAGCAGAGTGGTTCCTGCCTCCCACGTGCATGTGTGCATGAGTCAGCAGAAAAAAAATAAAACATATGGCTCAATGGTGTCCAGTGGAACATTAAAAGTCTGCAGGTTAGATTAAAAAAAATGTGTCCATTGTTTTGTTTAAGTCTGACTTATGAAGCACATGACACTTGTGAAGAGATTTAGCACACCTTCATGTAGGCGTGACAGTTTCAAATGGCAATCAAAACTACAAACATATTAATATGTGTCATATTTGGGAGTTTATTATAGCAACAGGCTGATAAATTGACAAACTGGGGGTAGTGTCCTCTTTAAAAGGTAGTACAGAGAGCCTCACGGTGACTTTGGCAGTAAGGACAGTATGACCCAAAACTGGTTCCAGCATCAGTGGAGGAACACAGCAGGGTTGTAAATCTAGGATGAGGGCCTTGTCCTCTTCCCAATAAAACCACACGAGCTGCTCGTTGTAACTGGGACAGAAACAGGTATAAAAGCGCTCGTGTGCAGTTAATTAGCAGTCGTCCTTCAGGCAGATGCCGAGATAATCTGCTTGAGGAGAAATGCTATTAAGATGCACCCCCTCCTAAGGGATGTGTGCGTGTGTGCCTAAAAGTCACCTTGGGAGGCCAAATTGACGAGATAAGTGATGGCGCAAACAGCCCGGAACTGGGAACCAGCAAGGAGGAGCGGGGACATGAAACCGGATACACAGCTGCGTATCTGGGAGATGCGTCTCCAAGTAGGACAACGTCCTGTTGTAAATCGTCACCCACCGCCTCCCGAGTGCCCATTCACTGACTCTCAAGGACTGGACAGTCCGTCTGCAGCACCACATGTCCCTCCACTGTCCAGGGGCTTGTGTCTGCTCAGAGACTTGGGTCAAAACGAAGCGTTTTCAGCAGGACTGAGCGTGCACAGGCAGGACGGGCCATTTTGTGCTCTTTAGCTTATATCTAGGTCATCAATGACAACATGTGCGAGACGAAAGCGGTTCATCAAGCCGTGGTGAAGGATCACGGCTTCCCACCGACAGGCCCCTTACCTTCTGCTGCCGCCGCGCCATGTCCGTGGGCTGCTTGGCGTTGAACGGGTACGCGATGCACCGCATGACGAACACATACAGCTGCAGCTTCCGTTTGCGCTCCTCTTCCTCCCTGTGCAGCTTCTCCAGGTCCTCCTTCTCCTCGCTGACGGCGGACGGGCTCGGACTGGTCGGCCGGGCGCCGCTGCGGCCGCTGCTGCTGGGCGCCAGTCCGCCCGAGCTCTCGCTGGTCCGGCTCGGGGAGATGCGGGCTCCTCCGGCCTGAGGTGCCATCGCCTCTTTGCTCTCCTCCTCCACCAGCCCGTCCGACTCCTCCTCGCTGGACGACGGGTCCAACATCTTTGCTCGTTTGAGGACGGATGCGCTCCTCACAGATCAAGCAGCGGAGGACGGCGGCGTCCTCGGACCGTGACCCGGACCGGTTGCCTTAGATTTTCAGGGTCGAGGTGGAGAGAAGCGGACAGGGCCCTGGCTGCGCGCGAGTCGCTGGCTGAGAGGATGTCAGCAGGACGGAGTGATGCTGGAGAGGAGGCTGCTTCTCACCGAGCTCGCTCCGCCTGCGCCGAGCAGGCGACGCGCACGCATTTTCTGCGTTTTATTGGTCGGTCAGTGCTGCGGCTGTGAGGAGGGGGGGGGGGTGGAGCCGAGGGGTGGGGCAGGGTGGGGGGGGCGGTCAGTCTAACTACAGATGAACGTGCTGCTGGAGGTGGCCTCTCCTCTCCGAGCAGCCGGGCGCTGGCCGTGGTCCTGAACTCTGAGGAGGAGCGGAGCCTGTAGGAGCACATGGGAGGCTTCTGGAGCTCCTCACATCCTGCACTGGAACACCTAAGATGGCTGCCACTGACTGAACTGGGTTGCTCTGTGGGGTGTAAGTGCAGCAGAGAGAAGGAGGCACAATGATTTCCTATCTGCCTCATGCTGCCTGGCGTTGAAGGGAGGGGCAGCCAGCAGGACTCTCTCTGTTAGGTGTGTGTGCGCGGTTGACAAACTGTTGCTGCACATGATATCTAAGATTTGCACATAACCAAGGCCATGCAGACAAGAGTGTATTCAGGCTGAACAAAAGGCTGTTGCTGCATTTGGTCCACAGAGGTTTTGATCAAATATCCGACGTTAAAGTTAAATTTTACGCTCAATGCAAACTGCATTTCAAATGTAAATAATGGTGGTAACTTTCTCAGTTAAAGTGTTTACAAAAATATATGAAAATTGATTGCTTGTTTCTGTCCTCTCAAATCCCAGCTGGTCAAAAAAAGATGGCAAATCATTCTGAACCTGGTTCTGCTGGAGGTTTCTTCCTGTTAAAAGGGAGTTTTTCCTTTCCACTGTTACCTTTGTGTTTGCGCAGGGTGGGAGACTGCAACAAAGTAAAGATTCGATGTAATCTGATGGCTTCCTTAGATTGATAACTTATTGACTTTTATAATGCATGTGAATGTTTATGTACGGTGTCCTGAGACGACTTCTCTTCTTGGCACTAAATTCATTCAACCTTCATTTAGGCAGGTTAATCTCATTGAGCCTCGAGGACTCATTTACAAGAGAGACCTGGCTACAAACTAAGGATAACAGCAACAATACAGCAATAGATTTTCCTTGGACAATCAGACAATCATAAGAGAAACAGTTTTTTTTTTTTTTTAAATACTGTACTTAATTGAATTAAAACCTGAGGCAGGAAAATGTTTGCGCACAGTGGACTAAACACTATCTTAAAGTAAAAAAAAAAAAAAAAGATTAAATAAAACGATGTAGCACAGGAATGAAATCTCAGTGTATTGCTGGGAAACCAACTAGTTGTACTCATGTGTGAAAGGCATGAATAAAGTATGCAGAAGTATTCATGCAATAAACATTTTGAAAAAAAATTAACGTTTCCTTAAATTGGAATGTCTTATTCTGAAACCTTAGGTTTTTAAGACGGGTAAAAAAAGTGTGTTCCAGTGAACAAATAAAAATAAAATCAATCCATTTTCTTGAATAAAACTGATCCTCCAGTAGAAAAGCAGTTCCCGCTGTTTGGGATGGAAAAACTGAATTGTTCAATACAACCACTAGATTTCTTCAAACTGAAAGGAACCAAATCTGGAAGTTTATTGTATTCTCAGTGGCAATAATCTCATTTCATTGAGGACAACCATTATAACCTTTGGATTGAGTTTAGGAGGCACAGGGTGTAAGAAAAATTGTAAACTAAACAAAGCTAATGACTCAAAAACCCAATTTGGCATTACAATAAATCATCTTAAGAGTTTTGGGTGCTACAAATGTTAAGCCATGAACTTCAGGGTCTCCTAAGCCAAAACAACATGCAAAACACCCTGTCTGGCTAGAAAACAAAATCACCTCTTATCTACCAAAACTAAAACTACAATTCCTAAGTTCCCTGTTTGGCAACAAAACAGGAGAAAAGTTAGTTAAAAATAAAATAGCAGAGAACCCCTAACAAACTTCCCATCTAAACAAAGGTTCTTAAATAGAACTGTTCACAGAAGATGGCCAAGATCAACTCAGAGTTGCTAAAATACAGTACTTGATACACAGAGTTCAATTCAGTCAACCACACTACAACAATGCTCAGAACCAAGTGGAAATTCCCAAGGAAAAAGGGCGTGGCGCTGGATCCCTGAAGCTTTTGTACAGTCCACCGATGAGGAAGTGATTCCAGGTGTGCGACATGGTGTGCACGCCTGTAAACAAAAAGGAGGAGAAAGGTTGTCCTATAGTAAGAGAAGCCCTCATCTGTGGACGTAACACCTGGAAAGAGCATCAGGTTTTTACATTCTTTGTCCCAGGCCTGTGAGAAAGAGAAAAGTTCAATCATCTGGAAAAAGGTGCTCCACAGAACGCCACAGGAAGTCCTTCCTCCCTGTGCCTATCAAACTTTTCAACTCCTCCCCCTTTCTATAAATAGGACAATAAAAATTAATCCTGCACCACAATAAACACTTTCATATTTCTGTCTGCACCTGACCTGTTTTAGATCTTAATTGTTGGTATTTTTATATTCTCTGTTATTTATTATATCATGTGATTCCTTGTGTATGTTCTTTGTACTGAAACTCTGGCACAACAACCTGCGGGATCATTAAAGTTCTATGTTATCTTTTAAAAAAAAAAAGTTTCCTTGGCCCCCTCCAACCAGTGCCACCACTCTTCCAAGGCTAGTTTGACAGCCAGGAGCTCACAATCTCTGATGTCATACATTCAGCACTTGAAATGTAAAAAAGTGCATGGATGAGTCTTGGCATCAAAGATACGTTGACTTCACACAGCTTCTACATCAAAGTTTGAAGCATCAACATCTACTAAGAATTGCCGGTTGGTGTCAGGGGAGTGGAAAACCAGTGCAGATGGATGGATGGATAACATCAAAATAACATCAATGTGTTTTTAGTATGTTTATTTTATTTTCAACATTGATTTTCAAAGAAACGTGCTCTATTCATGTTCATTGATTTATTTTGTTATCATGTAAAAAACTATCCATTACCATGACGGACTTGTTTAAAACATGATAAAGTTCTGTATATACAGTCATTTGGTCTAAAATCTCTGTTAAAAAAAGAAAAGAAAATAGCTGCCACAAAGAAAAACAACAAAAAAAGATTTAAAATAGTCTAAAATTAAACTCTTTTTTTTTAAACCACCATTTAATGTTTGTTGTTTTGTTTTTATATGTCAAGAGCAGACTGTAAGAGCTCTAAAATTGCTTTTTTATTTATTTTTTGTTCTTTTATTTTTATATCCATTCTATTTTCTTTCAAAAACATTACCATACTGTTTTTTTCAGTCAGACTATTGTCTGGAAATCTGCTGCATGCTTTTACGACTTTATCTTGGCCAGCAGTTGTGGGAAAATACTGAGTTTGGCCAATGAAAACATTTCCAGCTTGTGTGAATCCACTCCATTAAGCCCCACTCATTATTAATTGACAGAATCACAGAATTTTCAGAAATTCACATCACAAAGATCAGATTTTATGACTCAGACAGTCAATTAGTGACTATCTGAGCCCGTTTTCAAGAAATCCAACTTACATTTTGAAACTGATACATTTCACGACACATACAAACAGCAGCTGAGAGAGTCTGCTGATGCCTATAGCTTTACACGTTATCCCAGGAAAATTAAAATGAAAAAGAAATGGCTTCATTTTTCCAAATTGTGACAAAACAACCGTAGGAATTTAGCAAAATTCCCTCTGTTTTGTTTCAGTCTCACATCATTGCTTCAACACAATTTTTCTTGTGTCTCTGTGTGACCTTGACTGTGGAGCAGCACAGATGTAATTTCAAAGGTGAGGAGTGTGAGCAGGTAGATGCATCAAGTGGGATTACAGTGAAGATGAAGGAGAGATGGGAAATGTTAGTGATGTAAGGAGCGGATTGGTTTGAGGCCATCTGTGAGTGAGGATTTCAGAGCACTGACTTTAAGTCTGTAAACTGCAGATGAGCGTAAATCAAAAATTAAATTAATCTTATTAAGTAATCATTCATTTAAAAACAGAAATGCTTTACAAATATGTCAGTCATGGTGCATGAAAGAATGCAATGAGCAGATAATTTAGCAGAAAGTCAATGACGCATAACTTTTAAAAGAGGAAGAAAATTAATGATCTTGAAATGAATATCTGTTACTATTAAAGAAGATATGGTGACAATTATAAAAGTCTCTGAGCGTGTTTGATTGTCCGTTCAGTATGAGTCATGTGACAAACAGAGCATAGCTGCCTCAACAACAAAAATGACATAATCACTTTCAGTAGCACTATGAGTGTATAGTGGGTAAAAAAAAATAAGACAGAAGTAAGGTAATCAGTTCAGAAATTTAATAGTTTTTCATTAAATTTTGAAATCAAACAAAGCTCTGACGATTGCAGTCGGACTAACACATGGTGGGTACATCACATTAAACCTGATTATTACATGCAGCTCACAAGTCATTACAATCAGCATGCACTCATTAATTCACACCAAATAATGTATTGCTTTTAAAACCTCCTTTTTGTAAAAAAATAAATAAATAAAATAAAATCACAAGAAGTGCAACAAAGCAACTGATGACCGCTACATGCTGATTCCAAAGCATCTAAATATCCAGGGTGTCAGAAATTTACTGTTGTAAACAGAACATAAACAAACAAATCTACACTGCAATACAAATGTTGTCTCCTTTCACACAAAGCAATATTCACATTTTGTTGTTATATACCTGGATGACTGAGAAAACAAACATTGTGTTTTTGAAACCATTAGTGAAAAGGCCAGACTTC
>JARVGV010001459.1:17090179-17100684 GCA_031762435.1 Hypsolebias longignatus | reverse complement strand
AAAAGTTAATAAGATTATATTTAAAAAAAAAAAAAAAGTTAATTAGATAATAATCTTAACAAAATAACAGTACCTTTTCTTGAACGGCTATCTTTTCAGTTATGAGGTAGTTGAGTCTCTCGGTCATCATGTGGCAGGGCTTTAATCTGGTCCAGGACTTGTTGATGATCAGTTTTAGCTTTTTCATAAAGTCCTGAACTTTTTGACTGAAGTGCCGACGTGATGGATGTCGTAGCGGGGGCTCAATAACTTTAAAGCCGGCGCATCAACAACAGAAACGTAGATCCAAGCTTTAAAAACTCCTACAGCTTGAATGTTATTGCTTTGGACCGATCTGAATTACCTGATGAAGGTTGTTTAAATGCTGCTGCTGTTATCGGCGTTTGCAACAAATGTAGAAGACATGTTCACGTTCAGATGATGATGTTTCAAGCGCATTAACAAGTTAGACATGTTGCCAGCTGCAGATCCAATCTCCATGAAACAACGTCAACACACAGCTTTAGATTTGTTCACGTCTTTTAACAAGAAAGCCATATTATCATTGCACCGAGGTACAGCGAGAATATGTACGCACAATCGCCCGAAAGATGGACAAAGTTTAATGCAACAAACAGTTCAACAATACATAGACGAACCTACAGGTGGCAAAGGTTTAGTTAATAATTTTTCATCGTGTCAAAATAAGAATCAGTCTGGAGTCTGAGGAATTTTTTTTGACACATCAAGAATGGACTGTAGAAATTAAGACAATAAATTGTTCATTGTTATGAGTAAAAACAAATTCTTAAAACCAGTAGTGAATTAAAAGCCACATGTACTTTAGAGATGCAACCTGTAGATTCAGTATCATGACTTTGGGGATAGATTCTCAGAAACAGTTTGTTATAAGTCAGCTGTTTCCTCGAGGATGCACGATACAAGGACATTATCCGTGATGTAATGAAGGACTTCTTACTGCTCCTCAGGATTTTCCAGTACTACATGTCACTGCTCGGAGTGCACAGAGATAACCAGTGCTAATGAGTCATCACTCGTTTGGTGCTCTTCACCAGTCCGCTCAGAGGTTCATTAGAAATTATTAAGGAAGCGCTGTGGATTAAGCAATTATCAAGTCGTTGCCAATTTGTTTCTGTCTTCTTCTTTAATTAGCGTATCATTAACTGATCATTAGCTACCTTAAAGGATTTCTCACAAACTAATGCTCAACCAAGTTGTTCCTTATTTGTTTTGGGGTAAATAGTTAAAACACTGCCACTCTGTCGCAATTATTTCTATTCAAACATCAATGAGTTATTGGAAAAATACACTTTGATATTATGCAATTGTGAAAATTGTAGTTATAAAGCTCTTCTGTAGTAGCACTAAGGCTTATAGTCATGATTTATATACGTTTTAAATAAAGGGAATAAAAAAATAAAGTCACACATTAAAAGTACTTATTGTAAATATAAAACGAACATAAAAAGTTTAGCTTGAACTACCAGTAAATGAAGTGCTGTTGTTTGAAAGTGTTTACACCAGCAGTTTTCCAGATTTATTTATACAGTGTACAATTGTGAAATGCAGGTACTCACTGAATGTAAACAAAACAATCCGTTGAATTTGCCAAAAGCGTGAGCCACGTGATCGCCTACACTGGGCTGGCTGTGCTCAAACAGCAATGACAGTGTCTGAGTATTTTTATTTGTACGCTCAGAAGATGGTGGTACGTGTCCTTGGCATACAAACAAAAGATAAGGTCTTAAAAAAAAGATAAAACAACAGGAGTGTATTTCATTCTGAAATATTTGAGGAACAGCATTTTACAGCCCGTCCAAACAAATTTGTCTCGTCTGTTTTATTGTTCAGAAAAAAATGGGTGAAATGTAAGAATTTATCATTTCATATTAGATTGAATAACAAACTTCTCAGCATATTTTACTCAACAAGTCTGAGCTGAAATACGTTCCAACACATCGAGACTGTAGGACGTCTCCACCGCATGCGGCTCTACCACAGACGTCACCATTGAGCTGTCCATCAAAGTCCAGTCAGGTTCTCTGGACGGTTTCTTTGTTGTTGTTGTTGTTGTTGTTGTTGTTGTTGTTGTTGAAACATTTCGTCCTTCATCCAAAGGACTTCAACAAACTCAGTCCCACAAGCAGCACACTCACATAATAGACCGACAAGTCTGTGGTGAAAAGATGGTTTCAGGAGCCTGTCCTCTCCCCCGTAGACTCCTCTGAGGCAGCCATAGACAAAGTGGTTCAAAACATCAAAGTTCATGCGCAATAATTCTGGTAAAAAAAAAAAAAAATACAACAAAGTTCAGTCAGGTCCTCTGGAAAAAAAAAGTAATAAAAACCGTCCATATGACCTGACAACTTTGTTGCATTGTTTTTTACCTGGATTATTGAGCATGAACTTTGACATTACTGACCTATTTTCAGTCACTTCGGTTGTTTCCGTAGGTAAAGAAGTGCACATGGTAGTCGGCACTAGGTCACAAACTGAGAACAAAACATGCAGCGTTAGTTGCTGTCGGATTATTTTCATGGCTTTGCAGTGAGTGCATTGAAGTGTTATCAGTTTACTCAAAACAAACACATGAATCAGTCAAAGACAGGGTTAAAGTGGTACCAGTGACACCCTACAATGGGAGCTCATGGCTCTTTGATTGGTTTTCGTGTCCTACACCGTCACGTGTGATAAATCGGTCTGGTTGAGGTTGTTATTTTTTGGTCACGCTCGCTGTGCATTCTAATTATTGCTGCAGACGCTAATGTTCACAAACTCTATATGTTCTGCTGCACAGCCCTTCATTCAGAGGCACTATAGACCAGCAGATGATGTGCATAATTATTGATTGTCAAAATATATATATATTTTTTGTGCTTACTTAGAACTTCCCAGTCCTGCTGCTGAGCTTTTAGGCCGAACACGAGGATGATTTATAACACAACGCTGTTCAGCTGTCATATCTCCTGCGTGTGTTTCCTTTTTATCTGTGCCACACATCATGAACTGAGCTGTTAGCTTTATGGGCTCTTTAACTACCCCACTGTTACATCTTATTGTATTCATTTGTCTTTTTAGGCCAGTTTAAGGCTTCACCCCGGCGTTATTGCATCGGTGATCCTGGTGTGTGTGGCGGCGGCCGCTGCTGCTGTATTGATCATCCGAAAGTACTGCTTCCCAGTCAAGTAAGCAGGCTTGATTAATGAGCTGTAACGTGATTATTTTACACCATCAGCGCAGGGAAAACTCATCAGTCCACTAACTTTATTCCAGCAAGGCGACGTACAGATACTCTGTGCTGAAGAGGATGGAGGAGCAGCAGCAGGCGGAGGAAGATGGCGACAGGGGGGCGTCCACAGTGGGAGAGGAGTCAGACGAGGTCAGTGCATAGTGGCTTCTCTGGTTGTAGCTTTCACTCTCCCTCCGTCCCCTCAGCACAAGTCAACATAACCTTCCTCATCACATGCCACTTCCTTTTCTTGTGTTCCTGACAGGAGCTTTTGGAATAAATCTCCGACTGGGACGCCGCCTGTCCAGCTGAAAAGGAGTTCATTATCCACGGATTATATGCTTATAAAGGGCTGCTGCTGACGGCTTTTAGTTTTTTTAATTACCTGCAGGTGATTTTTTTTTTCTTCTATTTGTTTAACTCGCTGCATATTCCTAAAAGACTCCGTTTGGAACATGAAATAGGAGCGTGCAGCAATTTAAGTCACAGCTGCTGATTGATTTCTGATTGTAAAAACTCAGCGAACGTTTGTGGATTCATTTATTCAAATTCTGCGCCGACTTTTATCTTCTTTTGTTTGATGTGAAATATTGATCCTGATTTGTGGTATCGCCGGCTCTGATGAGTTAAGCAGTTTTCTTTTGCTATAGAGAACAGATACAGTAAAAGTCGATGCCTTTGAAGTGACATCAAGCTGCTGAGAAGCAATAATCTTTGGCCTAGTTTTTACCTCTCCGGCTACATATAAGCTGCAGTCGGACCTTCTGATAGGTGAAGGTTGTAGCTGCAGGCGCAACTCAGGGCTGAGAAAAATAGCAACTTTTAAAGTCATCTTTATTTATTTATTTTCTGTCAGTATTTTAAGAAAAATGTGATCTAAAAGAACAATCAAATATTTAAAAGCAGATGTTGCAGATAAAAGGCAAAATATCTGAAGCCTAGTGTAGATTTTTGTGTGAAATAATATATTATAGCAGCAGCATGCACTGGATTTTTGCCTCTTAAGTCAAATTATACATTTTAAAAATCACATTAGTTTTTATTATTAATCTATCTCAAGTGTTGCTGTTTATTTGTTATTATTATTTTTATGAAAAGTACTATACGACATTGTGCAAAAGTACAATGTGCATCAATTGTACAGTAAAAAGGAAATTCAAGCAAAAGCATTTAGCTTCTAAAAATACAAATAACAAAAAGAGAGATCCAAACAAATTACTAAATAAATTGCATTTCCTGCAAAAAGCAGTGTGAATGTTTATTGCTGAAGAACTTGTTGAAAAACAGCTGAAATTAACTAAAAACATGCTGAAATGTAGCTGAAATGGAAGAACAAGCCTGTTACCAGAAGAAAGCAAAAAGAAGACATATTTGCTGAATTAGATTTAAATAAGTAGAAATTATCATACAAATTGTTAAACTATCTTTAAAAAAAAAAAAGCTTAAATCAGGGGGGAAATAGCTGAAAAGTGGCAGAAAAGGCAGAAAGAAGCTTTAACTACAAGGAGCAAGTGAAAGGAGATGAAATGAGCTAAAAAAAATGGAATTAATTGAAAAAGTTAAACTTAGACAAACAGCTAAAAATTAGCTGAAATACAAAGTAGCTGAAATTAGCAGAAAGACGTTAATAAGGCTGAAAGTAGCAGAAATTACCAAAAATAACTTAAATTTGTCTGAAAACAGCTTAAATTAGCTGAAAATGCTTAAACAAATAGCTGAAAAGGTAGAACAAGGTTAATTTAGCCAAAGAAAGCAGAAAGAACGTGTTTCAATTAGACTGAAAGAAGCAGAAATGAGCACTAAAAAGTGGATAATTATCTGAAAAGGCTGAAATTAGCATAAAAACAGCTGAAAAGTAGCTAAAATTTCTACCAAAATAAAAGATAATTACCAGAAGGAAGTGGAGAAAGCACATTTTTGCTCAGTTAGGCTGAAAAAAGTTGAAATGAGTGCAAAAATATGTGGAATTAGCAGTAAAAGCTAAAATTAGCATAACAACATTTATAGCTGAAATAGCAGAAAAGGCTGAAAGTTGCAGAAATAAGATGAAAGGAGCATAACAAGCTGAAATTAGCAGAAATAAGTTAGAAGAAGCTAAAAAATGCTGTAGATTGCAGAAAGAATCTAAAATGAGCACAAAACAGCTGAAAAAAACCCCAGCTGAAAGTAGCTGAAAAAATGTTTAAATTTGTACAAAGAAGCTGAAAGACGCTGAACCAGAACAAAATGTGAAAGGAGCAGTAAAAGGTTGTAAACAGATCTAAAGAGCTGAAGGATGTAAAATGAGCTCAATTAATTTTCTATGAGGAAAAAAAAAAAAGGCAAAATGTTTCTCAAAGCTAAAATTGCGCAAATACCAAAAGTCATAGCACCTTTCTCCTGAAAGAGCTGAACCTTTTGATTTATGATTTGTTGAATAGCACAAATATTGTGGAACGAGAAGGATGCTGAAAAACGTCTGTAAGAAAAATGGATCACAGTGAGAATGCTTCCACAATAATGCTGTACTGATCTTTGTTTTTCCTAAAGTTTAAACTGTGAAATTATGCTTTTAGGTAGGTTAAAAAAAATTGCACTTTATCAAAAAAAAAAAAAAAAGTCCAAACATTTGTGTTTTCTGAACAACATCAGGTGCTTTTATTAAAGCGTTTCTCTGTGAAGAAGACGCTCATAGATAAGTTGAGCGTTATTGAGGCTTAACTCGTCTACATATTTTTGTCTTTCATCAGAGTTTTAATAAACTAAAATACACTGTAGTTCTCCACTCCACAGCAGGGCCTGAAAGGTAGAAGCATCCGTTGGAGTTTGAAGAAAGGGGGGGTAAAAACTGGCTTTAAGTGTAAGCAACATGTAGAACATTTTCACAGTTTCACAGAGCTGTTATAGCGCTCTCTTCAAAGCAACCAGACTCCTTTGAAAAAAGTGATAATTTTACCTCACAAATCGCACGCTTCCCCTCGCTGCGACGCCGTCAATCTTTAGATCTGCACCGGTGTGCTAAAACGATGCGCGCAAACCAGACAACCGTTTGGTGCTTCCGTGTACAAAAAGAAAGAAGTGGTTTTGACTTTAAAAGTTGCTTCTTTAAAAAATAAATAAATCAAACTAAATAAGGTGGTTAAGTAAAGCCTGAAGTTAATAACTTACTCAGACGTAGTCGGTGTGTGTCTGGGGAACAAATGGAAAGCATTATTTCCCTGGCAGAGTAATAAATGCTGTTAATTAGCAAGTGGAGCTTTATAAATGTGCACCTTTAAGTTCATGCAGCTTTACTGTGGCTCTGAATGGGCAGCAGTTGTCTCAAAGAAGATTTATTCTTTTATTTTAAACAAGCAAACTGAGCTGCTGCTAAAAATAGGACTCTGTCATCGTCTATTTTCATTTAACACACTTTTGGTCTTTTTGTTAAGATTCCTAAACGGACGTCAGGGCTGTGCTTTTCGACAGCTTACCAACAAAGAAAAGGGGGGGAAAGGAGGATTGCACCTGCCAGGGAGTCGCAGGCAAACGCTGTGATGCTGTGAGCCTGAGTGTCACGGGACGCCGGTGGCAGTCCACTATGAATGATTAATCAGAAATTACCTCGGTGTTTTCTCTCACTCCTTCTCTCTTCGTGATCAACAAACGAAGGCCTAAAAGCATGGCGGCTGGTCCTGTGTCGCCTTTTATACGTTTCTACGCGCCACCTCTGGAATAAACGTGGCTCCTCTGTAGTCGCTGCTGCGTGAGCGTTTGAAAAACGCAAGTATTGGGTAATTAAAAATAATCCCAGCTGCCGTGTGTTTGAGTTGTCTTCTCATATGTTGTCACGCAGCACCCAAAAGGAGGTTGAGCTGTAATGGAGAGGACATGTTTGTTATTTTGTGAGATAAATCACAGCAAACGCTCGTTTAAAGTTGAGAAATGACATTGCCGCTTTTCGTGCTCTAATTTTAGACTGAGATCATCGAAGGAGTTGTAACTATTTTTGACGAACCTTGAAAGGGGGCGGCTGTGGTTGAGCAGTTAGAGCAGTCGTCCTCCAGTGGGGGAGCTGGGGGTTTGATTCCACCAGCAGTCACATGCTGAAGTGTCCCTGGGCAAGACCCTGAACCCCATCAGTGTATGAATGTGTGCTATATGAATGGGTGAATGAGGGCACAGGTTGTAGCTAAAGCACTTTGAGTATCTTGATGAGAGAAAAAGTCTGTTCAAAAATAAATGTTTTTTTCACAATATCATGGGATATGTTCAGATTATGTGTTGGGACTGACTCGGCTACTACCACATCCAATTCTAGCTCAATATCTGTAAAACTGACTGACTTCTAGACATTAATGGGCTGGCTAATAATCATTAACTGTGGCAGCCATCTTGAATTAATTTATTTTGCTAACAGACACAAGCATAAAACACTGTAACCTGCTTTTGGCAGCGGGTGATGATGAAAAACATGAGTGGGTTTTTAGTTTTCCTCCCAGAGCACCCTGTGTTCAGTGGGTGGCAGTGCACAAAGACCCTCTAATGGTCAGTTTTGGTATTACACCCAGAGCTGCTGGGGCTCTATTATTAAGGATGATTTAAATGCTGACATAAAAATATTAGTAAAATATTTTAGCTTTGCTTGGATCAGCTTGATTTGCAGAGCACACAAAGCCTAGAGACAAATAAATAAGTAAAGGCCTAACTGCCTCCAGCTTTACTGTGTTGATGTTTTAGTGCTGGTCATTTTCCAGATTAATGTTGTTTCTAATAAAACTGGCTTTAAAGCAGGAGAGCAGCAATCTTGTGGAAGGCACTTTTACACCAAAACATATTTCAATAACTTTTATCATCTTTGGCTAAATGTATTTAGACTTTTGTGATCATAAAAGTAGAAAGAAAAGAGGATTTCAGTACAGTAACTCCAGCTGAACATTTAAAAAGAAGTCTTTGGTTGCCTTTGAGCAAACTGAAGCGAGCTGTCTGCAGAAAAACATACAAAATTAGTCTTTGTGACATTTTTGTAAATTGTTTAGATGGTTACTCATGCACACCTTTTTCCTGCCTCTATCCATTTGGACATACTGTATATTGGTTTGTCTGTCTGTTAGCAAAATATTTAATGAGACAGTGGATGGATTGTATTCAAACTCTCAGAATGTAATCATTGGATGTACTTGTGCAGCTCATTAACTTGTGGAGTCAACCCAACCCAAAATGACCGCTCCACCCAGTCCGTGTTGAGTAACGCAAACATGTCTCTAACGCAGCCAGCTTTGCAGATATTGAGCTAAGGTTTGATGTGGCAGTAGCCGAAAGTCCTCTTTGACACATACTCTGCAATATTATATAACTATGCATAAAGTAAATAACTGGATTAGACCAAAAAGGCTTTAGTTTTAAAGAGATCATCTTAATAAAATCTGGTAAAACACAAAGTGCCTTCCAATGTGTACACATCACAACACAGCTGCAGGTGGTTGTGTTGAACGTGACCACGCCCTGATCCGGGTGAAGCAACACGTTACATCCATCTTTAGAAAAGCTTTGCTAATCTTAGGATTAGTCGAAACACTGAGATCTCATCTTATGTCTTTCTGGTTATTTATTTAACTCTGTTTCCTTTTCTTTTGTTGTTGTTGTTTTCTATGAAAGCAAACGTCGTGTAATCTCATGTGCACACACTGTAAATTCCTGCCTGCCATTATTGCACAACCGCCTGAATATACAGTTTATTTTTCCCACCATCTGTACAAAAGTTTTTATTGCACAACCATCTGCAGGTGTAATTTTTGTGGTTTTATTGTTGTGTCTTTTTGCACACTTTAATACTTCTTTATTGTTTATCTTGTTTTGTCTGCTGCTGTAATAAAACCCCTTAAAAAATGCTTCTTGTATGCTTTATTTGCCAGAGAAAAATCATTCTTGTTCAGAATATCTCTTTAAAGCAGTGGTCTTCAATTAAAAAGTCAGCCGACATAAATCATTTTGCAAAAGTTATAAATTCAGATTCTGTTTTTCTAACAGATGCACACCATAGAAACCACAGGCCAGATGTGGGAAACTGTAAATTACCATAAATGCTAGAAAAGCTGTACCGCCTACAATGAACCATAAATTTGAGAAAAGCTGTCCCGTGTAAAATACATAAATAGTTTATTGTTGTCTGTTTAAAACAGGTCTCTCTTGTAAATGAGTCCTGATGACTCAATGAGAATAGCATGTTTAAATAAAGGTTGAATTATTAACTAAATGCATTTAAAACTGTGCTACCTGAGTTAAATGAATTGTTGAAAAGGTTTGTTGCTGTAAATTAATTACCATAAATGAGCTGCACCATTTAAAATAAATATAGGTAAGTCGTAGAAAAACTGCTCAGCCTAAAAGCAATTAATGTAGGAAAAACTTTGCTGCCTAAAATAAATCGTAAATTCTAAAAAAGCTGCACCGTCTAATGAAAGAACTCTAAATGTGTAAATAAATTACTATTGAACTGTAAAAAATGGGCTATGTAAAACAAATGATTGTTGTAAACTTAAAAAAAAAAAAAAAAGATTGTCTTTTAAAATGGACTAACCTGAATGTGGAAAAAGCTGCACCATGTGGAGTTTGATGGAGAGGGATGGCTGGCTGTGCAGACCCCTCCAGGGGGTACAGTTATAAAAAATAATAAAAAAAATGTAATAATAATAATAATGATGAGAAGAAGAAGAAGAAGCTCTGCACTATTTAATATAAATGACTGTATAAACATGAAAAGTTGCACTACCTAAAATACCGTAATTTCCGGACTATTGAACGCACCCGAATATAAACCCCGCCCACTAGAAACATTTTTTTTTAAATTATTTTTATTTTGTATTTATATATAGGTTGTGCTTGTCTATAAACCGTATGTGTCCACGTTATAATATTAGATGTTTATACAGAAAGATATTTTACACTTTTAATTAAATGTTCTTTTTTTTTCTGAACAGTGCCTGTAACACAGCTGGTTAATATAAATAAATACAGTAGCCTACCAGGAAATACCTAGCTTACGTGCAGCAGCTCAATTTCCTTCTTCGGCAGCCAGATCGATGGCCTTTAACTTGAAAGCTGCATCATATCAGAATCAGAAAATCTTTATTATCATTGTACCAAGATACAATGAGAATATGTCCATACTGTCATCCAAAAAATGGGCGGAGTGCACGTTGCTGCTGCTCTTTAAGAGCACGGCCTCTTATCCTTTTCAGAATACAGGTAGTCCTTGGGTTACGACGGTCTCGTCTTACGACGTTTCGTAGTTACGTCGGCATCTCCCTTATTCACG
>JARVGV010001459.1:17012417-17027310 GCA_031762435.1 Hypsolebias longignatus | reverse complement strand
CATCTCAATAACAACAGTAGCAGCAGTGTGGCTGTATTTGTCCTCATTACTCACAACCTCTTCTTGGACCTGCTCCCGCAGGTGGGACAGGTCCCTGGAAAAGTTCAGAGTTCAGTCATCACACACTTCTTAGCTGCAGGTAATCTGGTGGATTTCCCTGAAGAGGAAGAAGACAGCTGCTATATCTGTCCCAGACTGGAAATAAAACACAGAGGTAAAAAAAAAAAAAAAAAAAAAGTTAATAAGATTATGATTTTAAATTAAAAAGGTTAATTAAATGATAACAATAATAATAGTAATAAAAGAACAATACCTCTTCTTGAACGGTTGAGGTGGTTGAATCTCTTGGTCATCATCATCATCATTAGGGCTTTAATCTGCTCCAGAGCTTGTTGACAATATCAGTTTTAATTTTTCATAAAGTGCTGAACTTTTTGACTGAAGTGTTGACGTGATAGATGTCGTAGCGAGGCTCAAGAACTTTAAAGCTGGCACATCAACAACATTCAGACGTATGTAAGGATGTAGAGGACAGGTTAGCTGTAACATCCCCAATTAATTATTCGAGACTAGTTCAAGTCCAAATAATATTAATTGTTATTTAAACTGGTTCATTTCTTTTTCAGATTGTCACATTTTCTTCCATGTAACCATTAGAATGAATGACTGTGACATGAGACTTGAATTATATTTGACCTTCAAATCAACTGGTCATTTATTAATCAAATCTTCAAGTTACCATACATTTACACATTGATTGGCTGTGATTAATTTTACGGCATGAAAATTATCAGACTTTTAAAAACAACAGATTCAGCTATGAGTTGTTAAACATAACTTTTCTCTGAAGGCACATTAGCTTAATGACTGGCTTAGAAGTTTAGATGAAGAATAAAAGAGAGAGAAAATATTAGTTTAAACTAAGGAGGAAGTTTAAACTAAGAAGAAGCTGAGAGGAAGGGAATTCTCTTGGAGTTATCATAACTGTTATGTGTCAACCAGAAAATAGCACGCACTTCCATGGCTTCCAGCTTTTAACTGCAGACCGTAGAAACTTTTCCGATCCTACCTCAAGACTGTTGGTCCCCAGGTGAATTTCGGCTCCAGCTCTGGACGTGAAAGAGGAGTTTTGATCCACCAAAATGTTCAGCAGGTCTTTCTTTATCCTATTGGTCTTATCAAGTCAGCCTTCCGCAGCGGGAGTAGCAGCACACATCTGGTCTGGCTTTTCAGAACAAAATATTCCATCTGGAATATTTATCTGCTTTTGAACAAGTCAGCTTCTTGTTGATTTTATGACAAACATATCTTAAAATCGGGCATGTGAACAAACCTTTAGCATTTGGCGGGGGGCAGAAACAAGCTTGTGTTACAGCAATTCCCAATTTATGGAACGAGCTGCCCCTCCATCTCAGACTGGCCTCTTCATGATCTGTTTTTAAAACTGTCCTTAAAACCCACCTCTTTTCTTTTGCTTTTAACACTTTGTAAATGGTTATTTTTATGTATTTTACTAAATATATTTATTTATTCATTTAGATTTTATAGTTCAGATTTATGCATTTTACTGATTTTATTTCTTGGTTTTATTTCATGATTGTATTTTGTATTGAGTGAGCCATGTTTAATGTTGACTCCGTACAGCACTTTGGTCTGCTGTGGTGTGTAAGGTGCTTTAAAAATAAAGTTGGATTGGGAAAAAATAAAATTAAAATTGACCCTGTTCAACCCCAGCAGAATGTCAGGATTTTTAATTTTTCTGAGAAAAGCACTTTAAACATAAAACAAACATCTGCCTGAGCTTTGATGGAAAAAACAAAATGCTACACTATTAACAGTAACACTAAAATGGTTTAAGAACAAACAAAGTGGTTCAGTCGGCATTAGTTTCCTCTTCAAAATGTAAAGGTTTAATGTGATTTTGAATCTAGTGGTGTAAGCTTATTTTTCTTTTTACAAACAGGACCTACTGGTAAAGAGATTACCTCAGGTGCTCCCAAACATTATTCATCACAAGACGGGTCAGGTAACCACAGCCACTAATCCAGCTAATCCACTTATTTAAATAGGTATAAGAATCCAAGGCCTCTAATAGTTTTGATTATGCTGGTTGGCTGAAAGATAACTGAACGCTAACAAAACCCATTTTATAATTTAGAATGATATCAAATGAAACTAATTTCAGTGTTTAGTCATGTTTAGTTTCTGTTATCAGATTTTTTTTCCACTGATGAGCATGAAATACAGGCACAAGTTAGTCATGTATTAGCAAAAAATGAAGGTGTTAACGACACAGTTGTGCAAATTAGTGTAAAGCTGCTAAATGAGGCAACCAGAAAGAAATTTGTACAATTGCTTAATATTACCCCAGTTGCAATTAAGCTCTGTTTTGCAGCTAAAGTCAACATTTATAATGCTCTAAAAATGCACACATTTTATATTGTTATATATTGACCCCTTCACTTCCTCCTATTGGCTGTTTATTTTATTTCTTCCTAAAAAAACTTAAAATAAAATAGGCACTCATTTGAGTTAGCACTAACAATACAATTTTCAACTGGCATAACAAAGTTTGTCTCAGGGCAATTGACAACACCTTGTTACATACATTTTTGAATTTGTCTAATAAATCTAATTTATCCAGAACAGATGTGTTCAAATGGTCTTCAAAAATATCTAAAAATGTATTTAAAAATAAATGAAAAAAAAAAGTGAATGTTTTGTCTGCTGAGCAACCTAATTGTAAAAGAAAATGTTTGATTTGCATTCAAAACCTTTCCTGGTTGTCAAAGGTCACAATAGCTATTATTAAACCAAAAAGTAACATGCCAAAATTCACATTTTTAATTCATCTTTTAAAGAAAATATTAAATCTGACCAAATGATAACATTCAGCTTAATGTATCATAATGATGTGTAAACAGAGGACGATTACAAATTGTAAGTTGAGAAGAGGGTAGAGGCAGACACTTTTAAATTTGTAATTCTACCTCATTTAAAGTAGCCAGATCCAATTACATCATTATTATTGGCTTGTGCTTTACATCTGTTGAGGGTAAACCAATTGCGCACTTTGTTAGAGTCCGGATCACCTTGGCTGACGTCGCAGTCAGCTCCACAGCCTTAACAGGGCTCATGTTCTTATTTAATTAGAAGTGCTTTTTGGCAGTTACTTAAATCTCAATTATCGTTGTATTCAGAAAAAAAAAACCTATGTCTAAATGTGATTTAAACTGCAATATTGTATACAATTTATTGTGTAGTCTGCTCATTTACCTACCAGAAACTGGTCAGTAGATGAAAGCCACCAATTCCAGGTTTCAATAATGAAAAGTCATCCCATTAAACACCAAAGTCATAAAGAAGCAGAGTGCTGATCTGTAGAAGCACAGCTGCCATTTATTTTTAAATTGTGCTGTGCTCCTAATTGCAAATTATAATCAGAGTTGTTGGTTGTTTTTTTTTGTTTGTTTGTTTGTTTGTTTGTTTGTTTGTTTGTTTGGTTTTTTTTAGAGTTCATTAATTTCTACTTTACAATTTCTGGAAACTTGAACAATGAGCAAAATAATTTATGACTAACATAAAATAATACATGAAAGTTATTTGAACTGAACAGCTCATGGCCCTTTTGCTTGTATGGTGGCAGTGACAAAAACTATACTGGTAATGCAAATGAGCACATAAGTCAATTAATATTTTTTTCTGTTTAGAATATTTATAGCAGTAACTTTCCATGTTTGGATCATTAAAAAAAAATTAAAAATAATTAGGATAATCATTAACACAATGTGCTTTGTGTTAAGCTAATCAAATTTTTTGTGTTGTGCATCTTTAAAAGCATCTTATATTATTATTGCAGAATCATATATGATACTTTGTAGGTGACTGATATCAGAGTCAGAGTCAGAGAGTCTTTATTGTCATTTGCACCACATGTGGTACATGTGATGAAACGAAATTATGTACACAGGGTCCCAGTTACATCCAACAATAAAATGCAAAATAAAACATTAGAACAGAACAGTAAAGAATGCCTGATTTACAATTGCATTCGGCCTGCGAGATCAGTTTATATAGATCTACTCTTTTTGTTATAAATGCCCCGGCGATATGAAGCGCCACTAACACACAAATTACAGATCCCATAATGCACTGCTTCAGTTCCCTTCCTGAATGCTAGGCTACCTGGGACATTCCCACCATAATACATAATAACGGCCATTTAATGGTTGATAACGTTCGAAGCGGGTGCATTTTCTCATATTTATTGGGTGATGGCAAAGCCTTAGAGGTCCCAATAATAGCAATAAGTGAATCTGGGTCCCATTGTTTCCCAAAAGCTGTTGAAAAGAAATGAAAAATGTTGTTCCAAAACGAGTGAAGCTGAATACATGACCAAAAGGAGTGTGTCAAGTTACCAAAAGCAACCTTACTGTGATTACAAATTGGAGGCGCACTTGCAAAGAAAGTACTGTACTGAGTTTCTCCATTGAGTAATGGAGTCTATGTATTGTTTTGACTATAAGATTGTGGCTGGCATTGAATGAACAGCCTGGATGTGGAATTCCGGGTTTTTCCTGTTACTCACTTTTCCTTTCACAGCTAATTAACATCAACTCACTCCACCTGCTGCTGGTCTGAGGAGGACTGCCTGATGGTGTATTTAAACTCCTGCCAGACACCTCTTCAGTGCTGGGACATCATCCACCAAATGGTAATCCGAGTACAGCCAACTAACCCATACAGCTGGTTCTCACCAACTGTGATTCCTCCAGGACCTTCCATGGCCTGCCTCTTCAAGTCCTCCCTTGGATCTCATCTCTCCACTGGGCTCCACCTGTGGATCAGTGGTGTCCCTTCAACAATCAACCTCAAACAATTCACAACTGTGTCAACCTGCTCCACTCGCCACCGCCAATTACCTCAAGACTGGATCTCCTGCAAAACCTCTCCTCTCCTTCTCTGTCTTCACCTACAATACAAACAGTAAGGCGTTATTCTCTATTTCAATTATTCAATATTCTAAAATACCACCAGAACCCATACTCACCTTATCCTCTTCTCCCTTTCAGCTGCAACAATAACCAATCACCTGTAAATCAAAGTTCACTTACCTTTTGTACTCCCGGCTCTGTCTTTACTGAATTGGTCTGCTTACTTGGGGGTCGACCTTGATACAAACCTGATACTGGATATCTATGTATCCTGGATACAAGGAGCCAAAATGGTCTTCATTCACAGGGTGGCCAGTCTCAAACAGAGTGAGGAGCTTCGTCATCTGGGGAAAACTCGGAGTAGAGCCGCTGCTCCTCTGCATCAAAAGGAGTCAGTTAAGGTGGTTTGGGCACCTTATTAGGATGCCTCACAGACACATCCCTTTAGAGGTTTTCCAGGTATAAATTAATTTTTTATCACTGCTTTATGTAATCTAGTATAAAAGTAGGGATGTTAAGTCTTCATTGGCAAAAGTAATTAAAGTAGTTTTATCATAATTGTTTTTGCATTCAGGGTAGTTGTTCAAAATTTGCACAGCTGTGGCATACGGTGAGACACTGACTCGTCAGGAATAGGATGCTCACATATATGAACCCCAAATTTGCAGTTATTGGTTGACCCCAAGCGGCAGACCAAACAGAAAACTGAGACAGAGTTGTCAAAATAATGTGCTTTATTTACAGGTGCTCATGCAGTTTGCAGTAAAAGAAGAGTGGACATGGTGAGTACTAGGTTTGGTGTGTTGAGTCGCTTCAGTGAAATGAATGGAAGAATGTTCTTTGTTGTAGGTGAGTCTGAGGTGAGCAGGAGAGGTTCTGGTTCCAACAGGGTTCTGTACTGAGAGATGAAGTGAGTACTGTTGGAGAGAGGATCAGGTTTTGTTGAGTGCATGGTAGTTCTTCAGGCTGAAAATCTTGAATAGTTTTCTGGGACACAATCAAGATGAGAAGGAAATCACGAATTGAGAGGAGGCCTAGAAGGGCTGGAGTCCAGGACTTGGCAGTCGCTGTAGGATACTGCAAGAGTCTTTAGCAAACGAATGTCAGTGGCCATCCATTAACATTTACTAATACAGTAGTATGATAGTGTCCCAGCACTGAAGGAGTGTCTGGGGCTTTTATGCTCCTCCTGGGCCACCCCTCAGATCAGGTGCAGGTGTGTGGTGGTGGCTGATTAGTAAACTGCTGAAGCTGTGGGAGTGAGTGTGGCTGGCAGAACCAGAAAGCCTACAAAAATAGAAGCTTATATTTCAATTTAGCTTTTTTTTTTTTTTTTCTTCGTCCTCTCTCTAATACCTTCTGTTTCAACTGAAAATAGAGTTTAGAAAAATCATTTAGCATCTCAGGCTGAGGAAGTATTTCGGACAAAAGACTAAACGTTTCTACTATTTTGGTTTTTTTCAGTGTCCAGAGGACCAGATTTAGCTTTTTTTAGATTTTTCTACCTGGATTATTGAGCATGCATCAGGGTAAAAATCATTTAGTTTTGAGATATGATCTTCCATTTTATTTAAACAAGTGCACCCTTTGCTTCACTCCGTCCCTCTGTGTAACAGAAGAACACACAGTGACTGCACCTGCTTCATTGTCCCCATGGAGCAGCTGGAGCAGCACTTCCCCCATATCTGTGCGGCATGGTACTTTCTGCCTCACCCTGTATTTTCAGCATGCATTTGATCAATTAGAAAGAAGATATATGTTGCACACCTTCATTCAATATACTGTATTAGACAGACAGTATAGATCATCAGCATGTGCAGCACATGTGTAATCAAATATGTATATTGACGATATAAAGAGACAGCAATGGGCATGCACCAACCACCTACTTACTTTGTGCATGGGGTGTAATAAGTTGATAACTTAACTTAATTTGTTGGTCTACATTAACATATACCAAACAGTCTTAACTCAATATTAAATGGATTTTTGACAGACATTTTTGCCTTGACCTAACTTAGAAGTGTATTTAGTTGGTACAACTTAAAAATCTTGTAAGTGTCCGTTGAAAGTTGAGTCAAGGCTGACCGGCCCGAACTGGTTCTGTTCACCAACCATGCGGGTTAGAAGGAGCAGAGCAAGAGAACTGCAGTTTGGAAGACTTTAAGACTCGGTGAGTACAATTATTTTTATTCACTGAACATTCAACAGCTAATAACTTTCAACAGCAAATAACTTTATCAGCACCGTACAAGAAGTCATTGTGGACCAAACTGAATACTTTTCCTCAGTTAACTGTTTGAAGTGGTCTTGAAGTAGAACTAGGTCCATTTTTAAATCAAGCAACGGGGCAATCATGTTGGCACACCAGAAAATATAAAACAGAATAACTTGAAAAGCAAAGACTCCACGTGTTCCAGTGGCTGAATCCACATCAAGAACTCCACCTGACTGGAAAGATGCTTTGAGATATTGAGCACTGGGGGATCAAGTTCATTCAAGTTTTATTTATACAGGTTAGTCCCATTGAGCCTCGGGGACTCATTTACAAGAGAGACCTGAAATAATGCCACCATATTGCAATAAACAGGAGCAAAGCTGTAAAATATTGAACCAAAATGTGTTACTTCACAGCATGAAATTACTTTTTTATACCAGCTATTTTTGGTATCATTTTTATAAGTGATGGTAGCAACAAATCCCCATTCTTGTTTGTATAATTATGATGTTCTATTTGCCTAAATTTAGAACTTTGGAAGAATCATTATTCATTAATGTACCCTGATACATAAATCATTTGAATTATACAATGTATTTACTCTTTCAGTGTGATCGTGTGTGTCATTATTCACTGCTATGCTGCACTACAAGTTGTAGCTTTAACTAAAAAAAAAACTTGTCATTTTACCATTGTAAATGTATTACATGGTTATAATCAGTGGTTTTTATTGTGCTTTCATAGAAAGTGATCAGTATTATATTTAATAAAACAGTTATTTATGGGACCACACAGGAAGTACAAACAAGGAAAGAAACTGTCACAGTTTTCCGGAGAATGCAAATTCCCACAAGTGGGATTCTAGACCAAGAAGCTTGTGTTCATCCGCTTAGCATCCAAAAATTGTCACAAGGCAAGCTGTTAAACCGGAAGGGTTTGACTCTTCCTTATCCCCAATCTCAACAAATTGGATTTACACCTTCTACGCGTCAGAAGTGATAAGTAGGTTGTCTGGGAGTCAAGTGCACATTAGAGGTCACACCTGTTTTCTTTAATTCACCAAGACTTCAAAGGTGATTACACCTTGGCTCCATTATTTGGTGAAACCAGATCATTGCTGAGATCAAAAAGTCAGTGCAAAGTATAAAAATGAAGGTTATTCTTAAGACTTGTTCATATTTTTTGCATTATTATAGTTCCTTTGTCTGAATAAGTGATCCCCCTACACCACCCCACCACCCAAAAAATAGTTGACAGTTTTTTTTAATGGTCAATTTCTATTTTAAAATTAACACATTTGAAAAATAAATATATATGTATATGTTTTCATTGCACAACAGAAAGTAAAAACATAATATGTAACCCATTTGTAGAAAAATAGTTACTGAATGAACTCTGAATCATAAAACTGAACAAAATTAACTTATTCCAGCTATAAATTTGCATAGAAATTGGGTGCAAGCTTTACCTAATGATGGATAGATGAATAGATTTGCTTTGTAAGTGCCATCTGGTGTAGTGGGGTAATGAGAGTTGAGCACTAAATGGGATTTATTTAAAAGCCTGAGCAAGGTGAGAAGTTCACAAAAAGCTTAGATCACTGTGGTGCCTTGCTGCACGCTTACAGTCAGGCATAAACAACAGCTTATTGGCATTAGCTTTCTGCTTTACAGCAACTTAGCACACTTGTGTGGCCTTAGTATGTTGGAACTGTGACAGAAAGCAAACAGGAACCACAGCTAATCTGTTGGTAAATTGATAAAACACATCGTCATCTAGGACAGTTAAGTGTTGTGCAGTAATTGGATCAGACAATAGTAACTAAACAAAATATTTTATTATTATTAGTGCTAAGCAGAAAGTGTGAAAATGCAATGTAACTCATCAGGTACAGACTTTTATTAATGTTTTTATTTCTGCAAGTAGCTTTGTATTGTAAAGATACCATCAGAGACTGTACATTGAATCATGATGTTCTTTCAGCTGCTCCCCTTTGCAGGGTCACTGCAGTGAGTGAACTTGAATTAATGATTTAACAACTGTTTAACGTCGAATGATGACACAACCCAGGCTCATATCTGTAGCCTTAGCTCAAGTTCAAGTTAAAGTATATTTATTATCCCCAAGGGGGCATTTGTTTCACAGTCAGTAGGAACACAAAGCATCCATACTAGATAAGGTATTGAGACGTTAAAATAACATTACAGAGATCATTATTGTTTGTTGAGAAGCCTGATTGCTACAGAGATAAATGAGTTATTCAGTCTGTTCATCCTGCATCTGGGCAGCAGATACCTGCATCCAGATAGAAGCAACCTGAACTCATCATATAGGTGATCATTATGTTTTGAAACTTTTCTTTCACAAAGACATGAACATGAGAGAACCATCTGAGTGGACCTGCTGTCAGTGATCTCCGACAAGATCAGAACCCATCAAAACCCACCTGACTGCAGAGTGGACCTAACATGATGGATGCATAGACTTAATAGCAAGTATTGCATCCACTATTGGTTCTATAGGTTCACTCCCTTTATTTGGCTTGTTGTGTGTGTTCTTTTATATTATTTTGTAAATGTTTTTAATAAATAAATAAAAAACACTTCTCATTCAATAACACCAACCCTCCAACAAAGAATTAATTATGGCCTCGGCTGATTGTTGTGTATTTTCCATGGTGCAAGTGTTTTATTGGAATCCTAAATGCGGTAATTTTGAACTCTTGCTCCTGTAAAACTAGTATCTATGCTTTTCCTGTTCATGTGTAGGTGTTCTCCACTTGATGTGGTTCCCTCCTGCAGTTCAAGAATATAAACATTTTGTTGATTTGATATTCATGGTTACAGTGGTGTTGCAGTCTACGTGATATGCGGGTATACAGAGTATACCCACAAGAAAAGCTTGGAAATGTCAGTATACCCACTTAAAAGTGCCCAATGATGTCATTGTCAACACATCTGGAACATTTTATAGACACAATGAGTTGGTTCAACCTGTTTCTTGTATAATTAATACTTCTGTACTTACTACTTAATACCTGAACATCATGTTTTGATTTGATACTGTTTTATAAAATCTATGACATGTTTTTAATACAAAACCAACTGTTGTATAAAGTTTGTTGTACATTGAAAATTAGCATCAGAGAAATTTGGAAATGTTCAACATGCTTAAAAATCAAAATAAATTGGCGATTACATCATACTAACTGGTGTCCGTCCTTTTCCAAGCACAGTACTCCCAGTACAAAAATGTAGACTACACCACTGCATGGTTGTATTCATGATTGACTTTAATTCTGCACCCATTTATTTGATATTTTAGTCTACAAATTATCTGTCCATACAGTCAGGGAGTCATGTGTGTGAGGATTGTGTCCTCTTGTGGTGTGTCTCATTCCTGCTCCACTATTACTGTATTTCCCTCACAGATCCGTTTCCTCCTTTGCCACATGCTGTGTGTGTCCCAGGTGTTGCCACTTTGTCTCGTTAATGTTTGTGTTTATAAACCTGCGTCTGTTTCTCGTGGTCTTGGTTGGTGTACCTTGTGACCTGTCCTGTCTACCTCCTTGTCCATCATGATCCAGAGACCATGTAAGTTGCTGCCTTGTCAGATTTGCTCTTGTTTATTTAAACCATTTATTTTTGAAAGTGGCCTTGAGTCGTCCTGCCAGCCTGCACCACTGGGTTCAACCTTTAAACCACCAGTTTATGACATTGTGATGTTTTAAATAG
Source organism: Hypsolebias longignatus (assembly GCA_031762435.1). Taxonomy (NCBI): domain Eukaryota; kingdom Metazoa; phylum Chordata; class Actinopteri; order Cyprinodontiformes; family Rivulidae; genus Hypsolebias; species Hypsolebias longignatus. The sequence continues at coordinate 17,016,424 of JARVGV010001459.1, read as the reverse complement.
ATGATTAGTTGTGATTGCACTTCCAGAGCACAGTTAAGACTCATCATGGCCATGTCATAAATTCTTAGAAACAGATATGTAGCGCCTCCTGGGGGGAAAACCTGTTTAAAAAAAATACATATGCTGGGTGTCTTATGTTATATAGATTAATAGGAATAATGTTGTTAATTAAATTGAGGAAAACATACATTATAAAGTATTAAGAGTATTATAAAGAATAACTACTAAAACACAATCAACAAATTAATGAGATCAGCGTAAGTTGTAAAAGTGGTTCAGAAGAACAAGAAATAAGTGAGTAGGACACAGGTAGGCCCCACAGAGACTGACTCAGATTCACTCAGGAACAGTTTGAACCCATCATGCATGTTTTTGGACTGAGGACAGAAACCAGAGTACCCAGAGAAATCCCACAAATACACAGAGAAAAGCAGAAAGATCCCAGCTCAGTTTTCAACCCAGGACCTTCTTGCTGCAAGGCAACAGTTCTTACCCTCAAAAGGAGACCATCATAAACAAAATGTACAACAATAAACAGTTCAAATATAATATGCATACATTATTTTTGCTCTAAACTGCACTTAAATATAACTGGTAAAAAATAAAAAATAAAAAAAAAACGGAAGTGATTTTTCTAAAGTTCAAAAGATGATTTTATTTTCTTTGTGGAAAATCTCAGGATGTTCTCTTATGAGGTGTTGTGACCACATAAGTAGACATACAGAGCACAGAGCATCAATGAAGGATGGATAAGAAGGGGGACTTTCAGATGTTATCACAAAACCTCAAGAGACATCTCACAAAATCCACCACAAGATTTAAAAAAAGGCATTAAACCAAAAGAAAAAACCTGTTCACACAAAACTGAAAGAAAAATCAACAGTTTGGAAACATGAGTTCATTTCGATGACAGTCATCATGTTACAAGTGAATTTCTGTTTGACTCAGTGATGCAAATGACACAATTTTGAATTATATTTGAATTTTATTGATATTTTTAAAAGTCTCTGCACTTGTTATGTATCAATGTAAATGTTTCAAATAGAAAAATGTTATACTGTACTTGAACATAGCACCCATTAGCCCATGTGAGTGACAGAGCTGAAATACAGAAACTGGAGGAAACATTATGTCACTGTGGAAATACCATGAGCTTGGACTGGGATCTACATCATGTTCAAAAGCTGGTCTAAAAATATATACAAAATTTAAAACTTAACAGTTTACAAAAATGATAAAAATTGAGTATTTGTTCTGTAATGCAAAAATGGACTTTCTTACTACTTAAACTGCACTCAGCATGAAATAGGTGTTAAATTACCCGTAATCAGTCTGTAATTAAAGCTGAGAACATGTAAAGGGATGAATAAGGCTGTGGACCCAGTTTGTCCACAGGTTTAGGTTTCAAAAGTGCAGCTTCAACAAACTGAAGGTGCCATTTTAAATACCATAAATGTCTTAATAAAATGTTTTTTTTATCTGCTTTCTAAAATATTTTACGGTTTTATTTAAAAAACCACATACAGTATAGATTAGAAAATTATTATTATCGTTACAAGATTATTAAACTTCAATGCACTCTGTACATTTCAACCATGTGATTGAGAAAGACGCCGTGAAGAAATACTGTCACATTATTAAACATAAAGAAAATTTGGGATTTATCATCATCAGTGACAAATGTTTTCAACCAATAACTCTATTGCTATCTTCTCTTATTTTATTTTTTTAATCTGAGAAAAAAATAATTTGTTCATTTTTACAATTCAACCTGAAAAGTTATTTTTATTTTATTTTATTTTATTTTAACTTAAGTCAGTTTCACCTTTAAACCACCACATGCGGGACATTTTTGTAAACAACCAAAAGGTCAAACGTCTGTTGGATGTGTAAAAAATAAAAAAAAACAAATTAAAAAACATGTCCCAAGTGTTTTGATAATTGAGAGGATTTCATATATTTAATCTAATTTATCCCCAACAAGTACGTTAAAAAAATTAAATATTCTGACTACTTGAATAAAGTCGTTAGTAAAAGTGACCTGCATAATGTGCCATTATAACTTATTTTTATTCAATTCACTGCACTTTAAAAGACAGATCTGACAGACTGAGCTCTGTCGTCTTCCCCTGCGAGTTCTTTTTTGCGCAGCGTGAACAAATCTGTGAACGTCTGAAATGCTTCCTGGTCGGATGTCTTCTTTATTGTGGCCATGGGTAAGTCTTTGGCTGGAGTGCAAAGACGCTTTAGCCTCTGAGTAAAAGAGAAACAACAGTTTGCCATTAAAATGCACTTTTAGATTGGTCATTTTGTTCTAGAAAAGTCATCAGTTACTTGTTTTAGTGTTCCTGGAGTGATGCTTATGGCGTACAACATCCATAAAGGTACCAGTAATGTTGAAGACAGTGTGAAGAATCCTCCCACAGCGTATCCCCACCATGGGTAATCGTAGGTGTTGCTGAACTTGAGAGGTGTGTGTTTGACCACAGAGAACAGAAATGTGAACTAAAAGAAAGAGAAATGCACAATCTGAGCCAGGCCGCCCTCAACTGAACGTGTTAAACTTGTGTTCTGATCAAGTTAAGGATGTTTTCTTGTGACTTTAAATACGTTAAAGCTGAGGTGTCAGATGAAAGAATGAATGTAAAAGAAAAAAATATATGAATCTTGTATTCAGTACTTACAGTACAGATAGCTGGTGTAAAGTATGTCCAACAGTACTTCATAAAAGGCCTGGGACGATATCCAGTCATGCTCTCTATATTATCATAGTGACAATCTGCACCTGATTTAAAACATAATGTGGATTATTTTGATTTTGTTGTGATCTCACAACACAGAAAGGTAACATTTATGATGTTAGGACTGTTTTCTACCATAGACCCATCCAACACAGACAGACTGAAGAATGGCAAAAAGTAAAAGTGCCATCCCGCTGCAGGCGTAGTAGTCAAACAACAGGAAAACATAAAGGCCACCCTGCAAAAATAAAATCAAACACAACCCATCACTGGAGGTCAGCCATGCACTATGCAGCTCAAAAAACAATAGTTTATTTTTATGTACACTGAGAACTAAATAAACGATCTTATTTTTTTATTCCTTTAGATAAGTCACTCTTGTCAATAAATGCCTTCAGAGCTATAAGATGTGTTTTTTTCTATTTGGTCAGACATAACATTAAAACCAACTGTATGGATATTATGCAGATTTTCCCAGAACTTGCAAATTAAATTTAACTCTAGGAAACATAAACACAGGGCTCTTGAGGAGCTCCTTTTGTGTCTGCGTCTCAGCAGTGGTTGCTTTGAGTCCTGTGGGTTGTAGTGGCCTGTGCTTGGATTAATGGACTCTACTTATAAGAAATATAGCATCTTTCTATCTTATCAAGATGCTTACAATACAATCTGTGCCGTCATTTACCCCTTCAAACAGCATTTTACTAGATCTCTACAAAGCTAATCTGAATCTGCAGAGACTAATTAGTGCTTTAGATCACATTCATACACTGATGGGACACATATCTGAGGCAATAAGGGGTTCAGTGTCTTGCCCAGGGACACTTCAGCATGTGACCGCAGGTGAAAATGAACCCCCAATTCTCTCATTGGAGGACGACTGCTCTAACCACTCAGCCACAGCTGCCCAAGGATAACCCTTTGGATGCTGGGTGCCAGTGGCCACTGGTATTAGTATAATGTTGGTGTGAGAGGTGAATTTATTTCTAAATCGGTGGATGGTTTGAGCCAAAGTAACACCTACATGATGCACAGATTAAACGTTTTCTCATAAAGTACAATAAGACTGATGTTTGAATCAAGCACTGTTCGATTTCTTCAAATTTGAATTTTTTTTTCTTCCTTCGGCTTCTTCAGGGGTCACCACAGTGAACTAAGTCGCACGAAGACTTGGCAATTGGTTTTACACCAGATGTCCTTCCTGACACAACCACAGACCACTGAGCTACCACAGCCCTCTGTGTGGAGCAGAGCTGCTATCTAGGGTGC
>JARVGV010001459.1:16947409-16958612 GCA_031762435.1 Hypsolebias longignatus | reverse complement strand
CCTCATGGACAGAAACTGGAAGTTGGTTCCACAAGAGAGGAGCCTGACAACTGAAAGATCTTCCTCCCATTCTGCTTTTGAAAACTCTAGGAACCACAATTAAACCTGCAATCTGAGAGTGAAGTGCTCTGTTGGGAGACAATAAGATCTGTAATATAAGATGGAGCTACGTTGTTGAGGGCTTTGTAGGATTTAGAATACAGTAATATTCTGAATTTGACAGGGAGCCAGTTAAGTTTTAAGACTACGGTATGTAAAAATTCTAACCAATTATCCAAGGTCTTCTTTTATTCAACGAAATCCATAAAGAAGCAAAAAGTTTAGCTATTTGTAAAACACGTGGAGCACAAAAATTTAACATCCAGCAATACAAACTTTTTATTTTTATTTTTTTTTTTTTACTTTATTTCAATTTTACTACTCAGTCTGGGAGGGTATATTTTACTGACTTGTAAAAAAAATAAAACCCCAAATTTATTTATTTATTTATTCATTTATTTATTTTGTGTGCATTTTTCCAAACTTCAGCTTTGGATGCTGTAACTACAAATCAGGATGTTGCGGCCAGAATGAACCCCCCCACCCCACCCCCACCCCACCCCACCCCGACACACACATTAAATGCATCTATTCACTGCTATTTGGACATTTTTAAAGTTTCTACTTCAAGCTTTAAATGTGCACTTTATTTAGAATGAAGTGTATTGCTCCATATTTTTGAATTACCATGTTAAGTGTCAAATATATGGTCTCAAGAATTGTCTTCACCACACATCACAACATTCACACAAGTTGTGAAGCGTGTGTGACAATGAATTACAAAACAATGTATTTACGGAAACATCAGGAACATTTCTATTTGAATACATCAAAAACAAAAGCGGAAATTTTTACATTACTTTTAATGCCATCCTCGTACGAGTTCATTTGATGTCAGCGTACGTAAAAGAAAATCTTTAAAAATGAATTTAACAATAAAATTAAATTAGACATAAAATCTTTAAACTGCAGTTTTGTTGCATTATGATCTAATAAATTTGTGCCACTTTAAATAATTCTTCTATTAAGGCTAAAAGAAAAACCCTCAAAGATAGGTTGGTGTGTGAACACACACACACACACTTCCTGCTTTAAAACCATACAGTTGATGTTAAGGAAATATTTGTGTACCAAAGAAATGTTCAGTATGTAAGTAAGTCTGCTGCCAACGTCTCGCACATCCATGTAGGAACATTTTTTTTTTTTTTAAATCAACAGAGTCTTTGCCAGAGCAGTAAAATCTAGAACATCATGTTACTTTTAAGCCTCTGAACGTGAACCGATTCACTCGTTGTCTCTGCTCACAGCTAAAAGTCCTTCCTGACGCAGTTACCTTGACATTGTGTGAAGAGGAGGAAAACGCAGCTATGTTAAGCATGTTGGGCAAACGCTGTTGGACAATTACATCCACGAGGTGAGACATTACGACGTGGCTCCTTTTCATCAGAGCCCAGCTGCTTCTCACCACGTTACTCCGGTTAGCATGTCTGGTCAAAAACGAGGGGCATCGACAGAAAAACTCGTGACAAGAGCGTGAAAAACAAAAGCAACTGGACGTTTGGTCCAACTTTGGTGAGCTGCTCTCGGCTTATGCAAGCTGAACTCACATGCAACTCACTCTCCCTTCCCTCGCTTCTAAGGTCCAACAAGAACGGTTGCTTTGAAAGCTGGAACAAAGACATCATCGGGCAGAGTGGATTTTCTGAGTAATTAAGGTAAAATGAAACCATTAGTCATAAAAATGTGCACTTCTGATGGTTCAAACACTCAGCGTCTGCACGTTTTCTAACTCGCTACACAGAAAATGACTCGAACGAAGATTTTTGTATGTGTGTTTCGAAGACAAGTTGTATAAACAAAGATAAGGGGACATCTTATCGCAGGCACCGGTTTTTTATCACGACACCGTCAGCCTAAATCAAGTCTGGCCACTTTAATGACCTTTGCTGAATTGTTTCGTTATTCAAAGCAAACTTTAGAGCCGTGTTCAATTTGACGACCAAAGTGAAACGTCGAACAAAGAGGCGGGGAAGTAACGGGAGGAACAGGATGATCAGATGCCTCTGGCTTTTCAAAATTTTCAAAAAGATGATTTTTTTTAACAAAAAAAAAAAAAAAAAAAAAAAAACTTTCCACAATGACCAGTTTCCGACCCAAACAGGCACGGCAGCTCTCGTTTGTTACATCACGACTGTGGATTTTTCCATTTGTTTCATCTGGCAGGTCCATCCCAGAGATGGTGAATGAGCAAACAGATGATTTTCTATGGAGTCAAGCGTCTTCAAGCGTGCTGCAAATAAATATATAAATATTAAGCACCAGCTCTTAGTCCATGAGCAACATATTCCGTGTCCTGAATACTGATCAGGTAATGGATCTGAGCTGATTCTTCTAAACGATGAACCGTGGCACCTTCCATGTAGCTGCAGCCCACAGGTTGAGACCACAAAGATCGGTCTCCTTGGCATCAGTCCTGCATCTTCACTTCTGTGCTCCTCTCAAAATGAGAAGAAGAAGAAGAAAAAAAAAACCACTCTCTACACTCAAAGACAGCACGAAATGTCTGTCCATCAGTCCCCGTGTCTTTTAGATTTCACGGACGTCATTTTGGATGTAACTCACGAATGTGAGTGTGTGTCTGAACACAATGTTCCTTCTATTCACAGTTCCCCGCTGGCAAAGTCTGATGGCGTTCACCAATCTTAGACCTTATGTATGAGGCAGCTGCAGTTTTTGGACAAAAGACATCAAGAAACCCCAGGTCCGATTTGGTCAAATTAGCCTAGTTTCTGGCTTGAACGGGACTAAAACAAGCGGTCTGACTAACTCCCATCAATGGTGATTAGAAATAAGGACAAAAGTTACTGATCTCATCAGTTTGAGCTTTTATTTTCTCTCCTTGTGTGCACAATACATATACAGCTGTGACACTGACTAAAAGACAGGGTGTGAATCGTTACAAAGCACAGGTGAGATGGCATGTGGGCTCCATGTACCCAAAAAAAAAAAAAAAAAAAAACCTCAGATGTCCTGCGGAGGAACGCATGGAACAAAACACAATGAGCCAAAAAGAGAACATCCAGAGAGGCGGCACGCTGTGTCTCTGTACATTCTGTTTCACATCCGTACTCTGCTGATTCACACCTAACAAGTGGGGACTTCACTGTCTGCGATGACACAAAAGAAACACACAGGGCTTCTTGGTAAGGACCTGGCAGGTTGGGGAAGTTTATGGACATCACTGTTTTGGAAAAGCTGCTAGAAAACTAGACTTTTTTTGCTTGTGGAAAACACCTAAAACTTAACTGTAATGTTTCTTTTTGGAAGTTGCAGCACCTTTTTATTAATTTCTAAGCCTTAAAAAAAAAAAAAAAAAAATAGGGGGTGCATTTTTTAGGAGTGCTGTGCCTACATGTGAACATTTCAGCTTGTAATGCTGCTGGAAATGAATCAGCACAGAGAGTGGCGTTTAAAGTTATAATTGTAAGAAGTGAAGCTGTAATTTATGAGGAGGACACCTAAGCCCTCTGGATGTTCTCACCCACCTCTTCTGGGACCGCAGAGCCAACATCTTACCCTTAATGCTCAATTACTTCTTGTCATTTTCACACACACACTCAAATAAACTAATAATCATTAGACAAAGAGGTACAACAAGTTCTCTTCAACTCTGTCAGGACGTGCAGCACAAAAAGCCGGTCCATTAGAAAGTCATCTCAGATAATCATAAGAATCAGACACTTACATCTTGAGGTCCGCTTTATAGAAACCGCTTTCTTCAGCTGGGAATTCACTCACTCCGTGATATAGTTGTTTTTTTCTTTCTTTCTGGGCAAAGGACGCGTCTTCCTAATTCAAGTCTTCTTATCTCAGATCCAGCAGGGTACTAAGTGTTCTGCCCATGTGCTTATTAAGGCAGCCCTCTTTTTTTTTTTTTTAAGCCTCCACTGTCTGTCTGTGTCTCTGTCTGTCTGCTCGGTGCTGAAAGTGCCGGTGTGGTCTCTGACTTCAAAATGACACTGTGGACTACACTACTGTCAGAAACCCAGAAAAAAAAATGACAAGAAGGAGAGAACGAGGGGGAGAGAGAGAGGAGAGGAGGGGAGGAGGGGGCAGAAGAAGAGTTGTGGGAGGGTGTTTAGTGTAAATTTAAGGGCAGGTCTTGGAAAGCAGCCACAAAGTAACACAATGTTCCGGCTCTGTACTGTAGCTGTGCCGCCGCGGCTGCTGCTGATGAGAACACTGTGTTCCAGCAGACACCCTGACCTGTAACCCGTTCCGTGCCAGGCCGGGAACAGCCTGTTCCGCAGCGGGCTAGTCCCTCCCGCCTCCTCCTCCGTCACCACCACCTCGCTCAGCTGACAGCACACATCAACAACAACACGAGCCTGTCTGTCTGTCTGTCCGTCCGTCTGTCTGCCCGTCTGTCTGAACGCACACGCTCAAACACACCGAGAGAGGCGCGCGAAGCTCCAAGCGCCGACGTTCGTGAACGCGTCATGCGCGAAAAGACGCGCGCTTCGACGGATTTACTGTTTCTTGAGACGGACGGAAATCTAAAATAATAATAACAATAATATTAATTAACTCCGCCTTTGCTGTATTTTTCTTTAAAGTAATTGCTGTGATGTTCGCGACAGACACGCGCGGCGTTATTGCGCAGCTGCTGCAGTAGCTATTTTGTCTGTTTATTTGCGTTATTTATTTATTTATTTATTTATTTATTTATTTATTTATTTATTTATTTATTTATTTATTTTTTGCAAGCGAGATAACGCGCAGCAGGAACTATCTTGATCAAGGTGAGATATAAAGTTATACCTTCCTGATTTTTTATTATTATTTTACACCTCCAGGTGACAATCTCTGACAAACATCTGGATTCAGAGGTTGAAAGGTTGATATTTTCTTGTGTTTTCCTATTTCTTCCACTTGTAGTTGCTATAAAAGATGCTACAGGCCTGACTTTAACCTTTACAGCAATTATTTTAGACATAGAGTATATTCACTTAAGAGTTACCCATTAAAACTTTATTATGAGGAGACATTAATGCAAAAAAAAAAGTCAATCTGCTTTTAATATTCTCAGCAATAAAGACAAAAAAACATGTGAATCCATCAGTTATTATCAGAGGTATTTGCTTTTAAATGCAGTATAAGGTACATAATGCAGCAAAGTAATTTTACACAGTATGTAAAAGAAAAAGTTTAAACTTGGTTTACTTTTTACAAGATTGTCTTTCTGATTGTTGGAAAACTTAACGCTTAATATCTTATTAGCACATTTTGCAAGTCAAATCCTAATTTATTTCTGCAGAAATTAACTTTAAACTGTTCTGCATTATTTATAATGTATGTAGTTCTATCAGAAAAACAATAAAGCTTTTGGAAAAGTTTCAAAGTATTAAAAAAAAAGCTGGAAAACTTGTCATGACTTTGGAGTCAGCTGTTAAAAATGTGTAGCTGCTTCTGACTCTGATAACCAAATATTGACCTACACCAGAAAGTCTAAGGTTTGGAATTAAATATTAATACTCTCCTCTGACGTGTAAATGTTCCTGTAATAGAAACATATTTGAATGCATACGTAGGAATAGATAGCATGCCCTGAAGCAGAGGTTAAATTAGGGTAAAATGCACAAAAGGATCAAAGTGGGAACAAATGAATTAACTTTATTGAAGAGTTCCATATATTTTGTGAGGTTTTATAAGTTAAACATAAACCTAGAAAGCAAAGTGTTTACTGTAGCTGTTTGAAGTTTCCATGAAATGAAGATAAGGAACACGTGATAAAGGTATTTATAAAATATGTGACTTGTGGTTCTTTGTGCTTTACATTTTCAATGAGGTGCATTAGAAAAGGAGACTTTAATAGCTCCTGGTTTTGTGGTCTAATGGATTCTGTTTATTAAAATAAAGGCAAAGGATTTGATGTAAACAATTCAACTTTTCAGGGAAAAACATTGCAGTACAAAACAACCAATGACGGCAGTTGTTTCTAATCTGTACAGTTTAATGTCAGACTGACCTGTGCACTGATTCATTTGAAGGATATTTTTTCCTAAATGTGTGATTTAATAACAGGTTTTGAAATGGTTGTTTACTTGCAGAAAAACTCATAAAACAGCCAACGTGGGCTAATCGAACTTCACAAAATTATCAGGACTTATTCAAATAAAAGACACATGACAAAATGTTTTCCCACTGCACAGGTTAAAATCACCCGGAATGCTCTTAAGTTTCATATTTATGAAGCAACCGTTAGCAGACTTTCCATGTGAATCCTTAAAATCATGTTCAGGGGTGGGCTTTATTTATTTATTTATTTTTTTTTTCCAAAGGGCCAAATCAAGATATTGAACACAATCAAAGGACTTTAAAAACTAAATATCTTTTTTTTTTTTAAAAGATAGTCTAGGAGACTTTAAAGGGGTTTTCTTGTAGCATAGTTAGCTTGATAAAAATGTGTCTCTCCATCTTTAGGATGCAAGACTTACTCTCTGTAAACTTTGTCTTACAAAAATATCATTGTTAGCTTAAATATACACAAAAAAAAAACGTAAAAAGTTGACTAAAAAGATGTTTTTAGCCTTTTTTAACCTAAAGGTTTTTGATGTATTAATCCAAGATGCTTTATTTAGATTTCCATGAATTTCACTGATAAAATTCATGTTTTCATCAGCTTATTCAAAAGTTGTTTTCTTTTCAACTTAGGATATTGGGGGCCAGATAGAGATTGTCCAAGGGCCACTTTTAGCTTTCGGGCCACATGTTACACGTCTGCTCTTATTGATGAGTTATTACTGTCTGTAAGTCCCATTATGGAGGCACTCGTCTGCTCTTGCATCGTTTCAGTGATGTTGTTGTTGTTTAATGACATGATGCAAAGTTTTTGACTGTGCTGAGAATCTCTGATGAACTTTGAACTTTCAAAGCAATTAAAATTCCCACCAGAGTAATAAAGTTACGGCTTTGCGGTCTTACTTGTTCCTTATTTTACTGATACCAGCATGTCAATATGCGATTTCTAAAATGCAGTGGTTGCTTTTCTGTTGGTGTATGCTATGTTTTGTTCATTAAAGTGTTCTTCTAAAATACTGTATATGGTTTGTGATTGCTTCTCTGTCCACAAGCTAATTTTTTTTATTCTGGTGACACAAAAAGCTGATCAGTAACGCTTGAACTGAGCTCCTCAGACTGGAGGTTTCTGGTGAGCCCATCCCGTCAGATGCCGTCTGACCACTCTGCTGACAGGCAGGGGAACATGATGATCCTGTTAATTATAAAGGTGGCATAAGTGAACCTGATTTGGAAAGCCACACAGGGATGTTGTCAACCAGCTGAGTAATCCTCTGACCATCTGGTTCTCGGAAGAAAGCGGTATCGCAAACAGGACGTGTCGAATGTTTTATTCACATTAAAATAAAATTTTAAAAAAGTACAGAAACAGACCGAGTGTGGCATCGTGATCTAGAAAAAACAACAACCATTACCTCTTCATGCATCATCAGCCCTCTGCAGTTCTCAGAACTAATAATTCACAGTAAAACTGGTCAAACCCTTAAGCTGCGGTGGCTTTTAGTTTTTTTGAACACCTGCTTTGACCTTTTACAGTGTTTAGGAGAGAGGGGGGTGTACTGAGCATGTACTGTATTGCATACATTTGTATAAAAACACATTGTTGTTTTATTCCTGAAACAATTAAGCATTTTTGCTTATGCTCTGGTAAAAGCAGGAACTAGGAAGGAAATGGGAAAATTACACAAAGTTCAAGCTTAAATCTGCTTTTTTGTGCATTTTTCATATAAGTAAAACAAACGTATTTGTATTTAATGCAATGCAATTATAAAAATCATGTGTATCATTCCTGCCTATCTGCTCAGCACATTTATCTTCTTCTTTTTTTTTTAAAGGAACTTTTTTTAGAATTACTCAATAAAGAGTAAGTCCCCCTCATTTTTGTCTGACACCTTTGTCAAATTTTTTTATGTGACACTAAAAGTTGACATGCGGCTGCAAGAAAACGTCTGTCTGAATGAGTGTCAGTGTAACCAGAAGCACGCGGCTGAGTTCATTCAGGGACAGAGGCTGCACAGTCATCAGGAAGTGAAACAGAACAGAATGTGCTGTACTAATCTGATTGAAAAACACTGCCCTGAGTGGATGTATGAGAAAAGAGAGAGAGAGATGTTTTATTTAAACAGCTACAAAGAGAACCTATGGCAGCAGGAGGATGTGTACTGAGAAAACAAACTGAGTCTGAACTCTTCATTTGGTGATATCAGAAGTTTAAAAAAAGGGGGGGCAGGAAGGAAAAAATGTGGGCTGAAAGTTAGAGAAGCTGCACACCATGACTCAAATAAAGCTGAGCGGCATCATGCTCTTTGTTTGCGTGCTGGGCGTCCACGTTGCGTACATCCATCGCTGTAATCTCCTGAGTGATCTCTTTTATCCATGACCTTTTGCCCCAATAAAAAAAAAAAGATAGTATGAGTTTGTCTGCCAAGTTCCCAAAAAAAATGACTGAGAGATGTGGACGGGTAATTTCCACTGGAGCGTTGATTTTTCATCATCTCTGTTTGAAGATTGTGTGTTTCATAGTTTAAGCTTCGTTTATCACTTAGAAGATGTTTTTGGGTGAGTGTTACAAGTTTAACTGTTGCAGCCATAGCATTAAAAGTACCAAGGTAACAAGAATGAGAGCAAAAATTATCAGAGCTTTAACAAAAGCTGAAAAACGTCTTAAATTTAGTCTTGATTGCAAGGATTTTACTGCATGTATACGTGAGCATTAACCATGAATTTAAACATTCAGAAATACATTTCTGGGTCATATTTGCAAAGTTATTTTTATATTTTCATTTATTTATGTATATATTTTGCTTTATTTGACTTGTTCAAGTTGTATTTTGGCCATAATGTTGTGATTTTTTAAAAATAATTTATTTTACCACTCATGTGAAAGTAAGCTGTATTGTCACAACACTTGATTATGGTGTACACAGACATTAAAATACAGAAAACATCCCTTTTTGTCTGATATGTTGTTAGTACGTTCCTGTGCACAGGTAGCTTACTTTAATCCCCATATTGGAAAAGCAGGAAAACAAAATTAGTGCTTTATTTTGACTTCTGAAGAATTCAAACTTTCATGATAACCTCAAAAATCCTTACGGAACAGCTTGTACAATACATGTACACTGCAGTATTTAGTATTTTAATTGTACCTAAATAGTGCAAGACTAACATACAGAGAGAATGACAGAGATTTTTTTTTTTTTAATTGACTAAATACCCTCTTGCACTGTTTTTTACATGTACCGGTATTCTGTTTACTTGGGGAGAAAAAAAACTAAAAACAAATGCTAATGTTTAGTCATTTCATTACATATGACCCATTTCCTTAATTGGAGTAATACCAAAGGTTTATGGTGATTTCCCTACCTTGTCAGTGTGACTCAGTTTAGAAAGAGAACTCTAAAAAATAGTCTTTATGAGTTATTAGTGCAAGTGATGACTTGACAGTGAAATATATGAAAAAAAAAATCAGACTTTCTGCCCTATAGGACGGCTCTTCCCTCAAGTTAAAGAAAATTACCCATAGATTATCAAAACATGCAGCAATAAAAAAAAAAGTCATTTAGTATAGCTTAGTACTTTCAGGGGTCAAGTCAGCATACTGGCTGTTAAGATTTAAATAATTGATGGATAATTAATCTTTCTACAAAAAATGAAAAAATCAAGAGGATATATCAAAACAAAGACAAGTAATCAAAAACATGTTTTACAGTAAGGAGGTATCACACATGGTTCAACAAGTGCAGATTTTTTTCCCCACTTGGGGAAAAACAGCTAATTACAGTACTCATCTTTGTTTAGTGTCTCATGTTCAGATGTGAGGAATGAGTTGTTAGAGCAGATCCATGGTCAGAGCTGAGCAGACACTTCTGCTCAGCTCTTTTCCCCCCCAGTGTCACTCTTCTTCGTGAATGTGTCTTTGTACAGGAAGCGTTCAAAAATTTTCTGCCCGCCCACGTATCCAAGGGGTCGTTTGTGGTGATTCCTGTTGAGCAATACCCCAGTGTGTTGGTTTACCGAAGATCTTATGTAATTTCTAAGTACGGGACAGATGTTTTCCGTGTCAAGTCATTTAAAGGTCAAGCTGATTGCTGTAAGTAACCTGGGTTAGAAAAATGTATAGGAAACTAAATTAATTATTAAAACAGAGGACTTGGGTGTATTTAAGAATAATAATGTGTAAAATGTTGTTTTTTTTATATGTATTTAAAAAATAAAACTAAAGAGTTACTGGCAGCCTTGTTTTACAATTAAAAGCTTTAATTTTTTTTTCTTTCTTTTTTTTTTTTTTACAATGTCTCGTAAAGTTAATGTTTCAGATATCAAACACTTCCATCCATCCATCTTTCATTTGCTTCTGCTCAACTCTGACATCCCTCTCCTCAGCCACACTGCAGAAATGCCAAGATGTTCCCACAGTAAGGACATATCCCTTCATCAAGTTCTGGGTCTCCGGAAGTCCTGAGAAATCTTCCCATAGGCCAAGAAGCTTTCTAAGCTGATGCTCATACCTCCTCAGCTGACTTATTTTATTGTGGAGAAGCAGCAGCTCTACTTCAAGTTCACCCCAAATAATGAAATTCCTCACCTGGCTGTCACCCTTCAGAGGAACCACCATAGGTGGGGTTTTGAGTACTCCTGTATAATCCTGATCTGAATTGTTTTCAGGGGTGTTTGTCCCTTGTAGGGTCTCACATAGCAAAATGGGGGGTGTCCAAAGTGATTTTGAAGACTTGGATGATGAAGGAGTACATTATCTCATCCACATTAGGGAAACCAAAAGTCAGGCCTGGGTGTAAAATTTTTCTAATTAATTATTCAGTTACTTTAAAGAATTTTGTAAGAATAGAATTGGCATAAGCTCAATTTTAAATATTTAACATCTTCTGGCAGCAAATATGTTTTCAATTTTATTTGTTGTTATTATTAATCTTTATTTAGCCAGACAATTCCCATAGAGATCACAGATCTTTTTTTTTTTTTTTTCAAATAAAACCTTGGCCTGGGGTCAGCTTAAAAATGCATTTATTTCTTTATTTATTTATTTATTTATTTATTTATTTATTTATTTATTTATTTATTTATT
>JARVGV010001459.1:16913947-16942671 GCA_031762435.1 Hypsolebias longignatus | reverse complement strand
AAATCTGTCAGTATAAGTGCTGCACAGCTCAGGACGTGTCTCTGTCCGTCCGTCCCCCCACCCCCCCGACAAAACTCACGGACGAGATGAGTGTCCTGCCATGGCAAGTTATGTAGGGGAAACACTGTTCTTACAACTTGAATGCTTCATTAGAGAACACTATACAGTGTACTTTTACTAAGATCTTGCACACAGTATACAGTACTCTTTACATGAAATTCTTTGAGAAGTGACCTGTATGCAGGAAAACGCTCTCAAATGTGTAGTATTGGGGGTGTGGGGAATGCTTGGTAACCTCTAGGTGTAGGAGTAAATTTAATTCAAAAGATTCTTTCTGCTGTAATCCCCTAATTAGTCAACACACTTTTTTTAATTATTTTTTTATTAATTGACCTTTATTTAACCAGGCAAACATCACTGAGATCACAAATCTCTATTGTAAGAGGCCTGGACCTTAGGGCAGCCTAACATGCATAGTTTTGGATGGTGGGAGTAAACTGGAGTGCCTGGAGAAAACCCATGCAAACACAAGAACATGTACACTACACAGAAAGACCCCAGGTCTAAACTGGGAATTGAACCCAGGACTTTCTTGCTGTGAGGCAACAATGCTAACCACTAAGCAGCTGTTATTTGAAGTAGACGCAGTTAGAGGAAACATGTTTTGAATTGTTTAAGTTCAACAAAAACAGAAAAGACAAAACTGATTTTTTATGTTTATATTTGATTTTATCTTTGTTGTCTTCAGACCCTGCTTTTCATCGAGACTGTCCCCTTGACTGCAAGGTTTATGTGGGAAATCTGGGAAACAATGGAAATAAGACCGATTTGGAAAGAGCTTTTGGATACTACGGCCCTTTAAGAAATGTCTGGGTTGCCAGGAATCCACCAGGTTTTGCTTTTGTGGAGTTTGAAGACCCTAGAGATGCAACTGATGCTGTAAGAGAACTGGATGGCAGGTAATAGACTCATAGGTTGTTTTTTTGTTTTGTTTTTTATTTTAGAAATCTGTAGAAAAATCATGAACCATCCATTGTCTCTCTTAATTTTGCTTCAAAGAAGCCAGACTTTCCCATAATCTTTCAAAGTGAGGAATATACTTCAGTCCTCTCATATTTTTGTAAAAATCTTGTGGACATTTGTAATTTTTAAATATATTATTATTATTGTTATTTATTTATTTATTTGTTTTACTGTTTTAATAGTCTTCTCATCTGACCACTTCCTGCTATCTGTTTTAACAACTAGGCAAATGAGCAGTTTAAATTTTAATTTGTTACTAACCAACTAGCATGCATCAACAAATTACCAAGTTAACATTTTTACTGCTATAAGACTGGATTTTAGCACAAGTGCTACCAAAATGACTTTTAAAGTTAAAATGGGGGAAAAGCAGCGAGTGGAACAATAGTTATGTTTCTGATATGTATGGAAATTTTTGTTTAGAACCATGTGTGGCTGTCGGGTGCGTGTTGAGTTATCGACTGGGGAAAAGCGCTCAAGGAGCCGAGGTCCTCCTCCATCATGGGGTAGACGCCCTCGGGATGATTTTAGGCGTCGTAGTCCTCTAGTCAGACGCAGGTATGTAATTCTTACATGACCGTTTTTATTTTTCTGATTTAAAAACAACTAAATATGTATTGTTTGATAAAATGACTTGTTAGCTGCATACTTTATATGACATTTAATCATTGACATTGTTTACACTGACAGAACAATTTTAGGCCCACCAAATTTTTATTTTGGCAAAATGTGTCTTCACAATTCAAACCTACCTAAATGTGTCAAACTGGTCAGGTAGTCTCTTGTAAATCTAAATAAAATTAGCACTCTTAGAGCTCAGGATCATATAAGAAAACAATATTTTTAAGCCATCAGCGCACAGGCAATAATAGTTCATGAGTTTTTAAAGTCTGTCAAATACATACATATTGAGCATACATCAGGATATCTGTCATATGCAAGTTTTTGATAACCTTACAGTCCCATATACTGTAAAAGATATTTAAGGCCGTATTTACCGAAGATCTTTTTTGCAACAATAACTCTGACCTAGACGCTGTAAAACATGTTTTCAAGTTCTTCATTGCAGTACTTTTCTGAAAGGTTTGTAACAAGTACTATTTTCTAGGAGTAATTTAAGTTAGTTAACTTGTTTTCTGTGCTATTTATTTGTCTTCATAGTGGGCTCTCCGTACTTGACCTCCCATAGTTTAGCTTTAGTACTAATGTGGCCTGTGATTCCAAATGAACCGGACTGGTACAACTTACACTTTGCTCATAATTTTCCATTCAGTTAATTTTTTGTCAATGCAAAGTTTGTATCAAAGTCCAAATATATATATATATATATATATATATATATATTATTTATATTTAGTATTTGATTATAAACACGCCTATATAAATGTTTGTGTGAAAACCAACATACCAAATCAAAGGTTTTACAGAGATCTCTAAAAAGACACAATTACAACTTCAGCATCCATCAATTATATTTCTATATACTTTTGGAATCACTTTCTGTAGGTGTAAATTTTGCTTTATTTCTCAGTTCAGTTGCCATCTATTAATAAAAATGAACCCCGTTGCAGAGTCACCGCCACGCTTCTCACCATCTGAGTCAGTCAACTAGTCCTCTTTCAGCTTCATGTGACTGCTGACCAGCGAGCCCCAATCAGCTTCACTGGTGTTGTCACATGACCAGGCGCATCGCCAGTCATCAGGTTGCACCAACCTTTTGGTTCCTGGGCATGCAGTTCCCAGCATCCTCCTCTACTTCCTCCGACCTTTATCCAATCGACAGCTGTCTACTTCACATTATCAACCAATCAGCGTCTTTACTCTATATATTCTCTACACATCTACTGTATCAGCGGGAACAGCTCTTGGGTTGCATCCCTCCCTATTCCTCACCCCACACCAAAAAAAAGGTGGGAAAATCTACAACTTCCCCCTCCAACCAGCCACCAAGCAACTTCATATCTGCAACTTTTGCATCATGTGGCAAATCCGCTCTGCAATTCGACCTCCCTCATCATCAGTCTGGCTTCCTAGCATCATTTCTATCTTGTTCCAAATCCCCCAAAATAGTAAGTTGCTTTTATCCTGCTCTTTGTAGTTTTTATGATAAATCTAGCTTTCAAAGCCGGTTGACAGCTTTCCTTCAGCAGTTTGGGTACTAAAAGCAAGCTCGGTGCAGCTCTGCAAAAAATATAAATGAATCTAAAGCTCAAGGGGCTGGACCAGCATTCAGAAGTTTTAATTTGCAAAATATTATTGTTTTATTTTGTTGAAACTGTATCGCTGAGTTCATTTTATGCCTCAACCTCAAGCCATTCGGAGTGTTATTTACTGTAGTGTGCTGTGTTTTCGAAGCACTTTTTTTGCAGCCATTCCATACATACTAGTTTTTGTGTTTCATATGTCTCAAACTTGAGTTTGTTTATTTATTTAATGGACTTTATTCATAGCGTGTCTGCTCTATGAAGCCACCTTTGTATATTTTTCTTAATCTAGCACTTAAGTTTATTCAGAACCAATATACTTTCAGCTTAACAGTAAACAAAAGGTCTAAACTGTTGCTTGAGTTCTCATAGGAACTGTAGGCACTGTCTATACTACTACAGATATTTAATGTAACCTTTTTTTCCTTAGTTACTAAATTGATGTAGTACACACGCTGAGCCACTAGATGGCAAAAGCATTCACATAACCAATGTACCAGTAATCAAAATACAGATGGACATCTTTAGCATAGCTAAAGAGTCTCAAAACTGAGCACTATCTGTTAACTATTTCAGCACGTGAGCAAAGTTTAATGGTGACAGAATCAGGATAACACAAGACAAAACCAGCAAGCAAAACTTTACTGTTTGGTTTTAGAGGTAACTGTGATAGTGGGCATTTGCAAAATAGGCATTACATCAAAAGAATCTGTTTCCTGTCTGTGCAGAGATGTCAAAAATAGTTATTGAAAAAACTAGTTTGTATGTAGACTGGAGGTGCAAACACAGCAGAAAATCCACATTTTTCAAAATATGTGGAGTAGTGTGGACAGAGCCTTAGGGTCAAGCCCTGGCATTTATTTATTTCAAGTCTGGCCTAGTGATTGGTGCTTAGTGGACAGTTTCTCTTTTAATAAGTTGACTTCATTGCACTTTCCTGACTCTTAAGGGTTAAAATGCCCCAGGATTCATTACTGACAAGATTTGTGTATGTGCCGTTGTACTAATTTAGTATTATTTCATTATTTTTTACAACCATGCATGTCATAGATCACCAAGGAGGAGGAGCTTGAGTCGCAGTCGCAGCAGGTAAGACTGAATAAATATTGTTATTACCGGGACATACCGGTACTACATGTTTATTTGATTGATTACACAATTTTTGTTTCTTAGGTCTCTGTCAAAAGATAGACGCAGATATCGGTCTCTCTCCAAAGAAAAGAACCGCAAACGCTCGCGATCCTTTTCTCGATCAAGGAGGTAGATATAAATTTGTTTTATACCATATTTTTGATTCTGTTAACATGAACTTGTTATTTACCAGTTGACTTGTACTGTACAGTCGTTCCAGGTCCCATGAAAGAAAATGAAGATCCTCGATTGTTCTGCAAGATCGTGCTAAAGTTGCAAGAAGGGGGAAAAAAATTATAGGTCTTTATTTTGTTTTTGTTTTTTAATTAAGACTTTTGTTTGCACCTTTAGAACAGCCTAAGCTCGATCATATGCATTCTGGTCTGTCCATTCAATGAACATAAAGGACTGAATTTTCTCATTTCATCAGCTGTTATGGCAAGATTTTCTCATTTTACGGATAGATTTACTCGCATTAAACAAGTTCTATCTTGCTCTGCATGTTTTTGAAATCAAATACTCCATTTAGTTTCTTAGTAGAAATGTCCATTGTTTTTTTTAACTGCCGAATTAAACTTTTGTGGGGGATTTTTATTTTATTTTATTTTTATTATTGTCTCCTGTTTGTTTCTATGGGTCACTGTGAAATGCAGAGGTGTAATAAATACTGGTACTGTGATTTGTTGGTTATTCCTAAAAACATCTGTATTTTACCTACTGTATGTTACTTAGTTAAGATGGAATTTACTCAAACTTGCTTGATTCTGAACTCCCAACAAGTTGTAACAATGCCAATTAACCAATTGTTCAATAAATGTTTTACCTTTGTTACAATTTTGGCCTAATCTTTTAAATAGAAGTTTTTCAGTAATCATGAAGATTTGAGCTTTATTTTATTCAGGAAGTGAGTGTATGGTACTGATGAAACCACACAGGAAGCTGTCAGACGTGTTTGCAGTTTAGGGACACTCCCCCGATGAGTGAAGTGCAGCTCCTGTTGAGCAGAGCAGATGACTTAACATTGAAGAGCAACTTGTGTTGTGAGTCGATGGATGTGCCAGATTTGGGTGGTAAGTACATGCAATGAATACTACTTAGACATCCACAAATCATTTAGTTACATATATTTAATTAACTGTAATGATAGTTTAATGTGCATTAGCATGCCTTCAATTTGTCTAGTTCTTGTGCTGTGGTGTTGAACAATTTAGTTTATACTAGGAAAGTTGTTTTTTTTATATACAGTATATAAATTTTCTCGGTTTTGTTTGTGTTAACGGCTTTTAAACTAGATTTCCTAGCACATTGCTGAACTGAATGTTTCATGCTTGAGGCACTAAGATTATCTGCAAACCATGTCAGGAGAAACTTCGTGAATGTGACTGAACCTGAATTCAACCTCTGCAGCTAACAAATCATACATTTGTAGCTGAACAATAATTGGATTAAAAAAACTGGCAAACCTTTATTTTTTTATGCTGACAGCTCAAAAGTTGAAACTCAGCATCCACCTACACATGAAGTCAAAATGAATAGAAGAAAACTGGGGTTGAGTCGAAAAAGTACATGAAGGCAGCATGTGAAAGAGCAAGAGCTCGTACCCGGAAAGGATGTTCAGGAGGAGACATGGGGTATAACAAATTTTCAAACACAAGTGTCTGCAACAATGCAACTTGAAATGCAGAAAGAATCAGGTCAAGGGAGTGCCTGCTCAGTGTGACACCTACTTGGTCCCAGCCCCTACGCAGAATGCTGAAAGTAATGATTTCAGTGCATCGGCTTCTCCAAAGGACGTTTGTGAAACTACGGTACAGTCCACAAGAACAGCAGTATGCAAGATTTCAAAGATGAGAACACACTGGATGAAACTGACAAAAGTAACATTGTACAAAATGAGGAAACCAAAGTTGGTCTTTTTTGGGTCAACCAATAAATCTGCATGTTCTTCAGTTAATCGACAAGTAATCAAACAAAAAGAACGCTCCGTGTGTTTTGTAGCAGATTTGGAAAGCAATAAGAATGCTGATTCCGACTCGTTCAGGCAAGAGAAAATTTGTCAGGGCAATTTCTCAGTGAGTGAGTCACATGCAAAAATACTTTCAGAGTCAACCACATCTAAAATATGTGGATCATACCACCATTAAAGTAAACAGAGAAATTAGCAACGGTGTTGCACAAGAAGCAATTATACTGCCTAAAGAGGAGTTGGCTAAAAATGAAAAGGTTAATGTCTCCATACGAAGTAAAAGCTGTTCAGTATTCAGAGGACGCTGTAAATAAAGTGGATAACAAAGAAAAGCCAGCAAAATTTTACTATATTGTTCAAACTGATGACTCCTGAAACTTTGAAACTACAGCCACCAGTAGATTCTGATCTTTGCTCTGAACTCCGGACTCTTGAAATTAATACTTTTCAGCCTGAGCTCATAATGAAAAGTTCAGATGATTCTGCAACCTATTCGTGCTCTGCAAGCCGAGAAAAACTGTTTGCTGTAAATGAAATAAATAAGGATGATCATTTTTATGAAACCAAACAACCATGGGTAGACAAGTCAAACAATGAAGACTACTTTCAGTCAGACATATGATGGTGGAGGACTTCTGGAGGGAGATAAGCATTTTACTAAAAGTGTTCAGCAAAATATAAACTTTTCTCTAAAGCTGAGAGAAGCAAAAGTTCAGTTAAGTCTCAATTGGCAGGACATTGCCAACTTCTGGACAAGTCTCAAAGTACAGATGAGTAAACTGACTTCAGCTTTAGTGGGGGCAGAAGAAAGCTGGGGTTGAGCCATAGAAATGAAGAAAGACATGTTAAAGAATCTAAACGGAAAGTTACAGAAAACACGTTGCCGAAGCCCATGACACACTGAAAATGCCTTTGGAAATACAGACAGGATGGCAGGCGGAATTGACTCAAGACACTAAGCAAGGTAATTTCCTGTCTGTTTCACATGATAGCTCTTTGTCATCGTTATATTTATCTGGTGATCCTTCACTGTTTCAGACGTCATTGTCACCAAACTACACTGACACTGACCCACAGAGTTTATTGTCAAAATATGAAAATCTTCAAGATGAAACAGAGGTAGATCCTAAGCCAGAAATTGTTCAAAATTTCAGAGAACATTATACAACAAGAAACAGACAAAGGTGACACTCTTCGCAGTGAGGTCACCAAAGGTGTTTTTTCAGAAAGCACTATGGGGGAAATACAAGAAGTCAAAGATCATTCCGTGCAAAAGCAAGAAAATTTGGAAACATTACTCAACAGATACAGGTAATCTTGTAAAAATGAGTGACAATTTTTGTAAGAGTCTAAATGATTACGCTGAATTGAAACATGTATCCTACAAAAGAAGGCATTTCAAAAGATTCAGATTTGGAAAACAAGAAACAAATCATTGACTTGGAAAAAGTAGAATCTGCCCTAACAGGTTGATGACGTTAAAGATGGAGAAGACGATGATTTGAAGCGCAGTGATGAACATGTTTTACCAAGAAAAGGAAGGGCTCTTCTCTAAAATGGAAATCAACAAATATCATCACTTCAGTCAGGAACTGTTTTTGCTGACTTACAGCCTCAAAAAGATCCGGCAACTGTAGATGACCAAATAAGCACAGATTTCAGCAAAAGAGGCAACAGAAGGCAGCTCCGTTAAAAAAAAAAAGACTAAGACGTTCAAACATATCCAAGCAAGACATTTTTACAAATCTCAAAGCTAATGAAGTCTCTGAATCAACACCAATATTGTTAGAAACAACAGTAAGCCAAGATGAACAAGACACAGAGCATATTAACCTAACTATGTCAAATGATAGCCCCATGACTTTAATGCAGTCACCTGATCGTTCTGCAGAGGTTCACATCTCTGGGCTAAAAGGATTTCCTGAGCCTTATCTGGAGAGTTTTATTTTGACAAATGTAGAGCCTTCAGAAAGTTTAAATGAAATAATCACAGGCAATAATGTTGAGATGTCTAATAAACTCAGAGTGTCCATACCAGAGGATGAATCTGACAGTTTTCTGAGTAAAGAAGTGATGACCTCTGAGAATCCAGTCATTGCTGTAACACAACAGCAGGTTTGTGAAGATCAGACAATACACATACAAGAAAGTTTCCAAACCGATGGCACATATGACACTGTGACTAATGCCATAAAAATCTGGAAACTCATACTGGAAACCCAAATGGCCAGAGTGAAACAGTTAACATTTACCAATCAGAGCTCACGGAGAATATTACTGTTACAAGTCAAGAAGTTTCCATTTCTGATGGCAAAAGAAAAGAAACCGAAAAGGCTGTAGACCTGGAAAATGAGGGTTATTTTGTGTATGAACCAGATCAAACACGAATCAATGAAAAGAAAAGTTGCTGCTCTCATTCAGACATATGAGCATGAAGATCTTGTGGACGAAGATATTACATGCAATTCTGAATGTAGGCCTTATCAAGAAGGATCTATCTCTGGATCTGAGAGGAAAAACAATCCTGATGTCTTTAATGCCTTTGGCTGATCATCAAATATTGGTAAGCCAAAAGATCCTGAAACTGACCTACAGAGTTTAGCTTTTAAAAGTGCAACTCTTCAAGATCAACATGAACGAGAGAGACAGATTAATGTTGGAAAGATTGAAGAAGCAGTAAACAAGCAGCAAGAAGTGAATAAATCTGAGACTCTTCACAGTGACGACACCAGAGGTTCTTTTAGACAATGCTCAGAGGGGAGTACCAATGGACCATCACCATCAAACACAAAGAAAAAAAAAACGTCTACAAATTGAGTACTCACCTGAAGTTGTTACAGATGAGGCCACACAAAGGTGTGAAATTGTATCTGGAACTCAAACTGGCCACATTGTAAAGTCTGTACACACAGTGAAAAGTACTGATGAGTCTGCTGCCAATCCAGACATTTCAATATCTTATGAGGAACAGGTTGTATTTTTAACATTAGAAGGAAACATAAAAACTATAGTCCAGAGAAATGAGGATGAAAGTCTGTATGAGCCCGAGCAAACACTGATCAGCAACACAGAAGGAGAAAACACTGCCTTCAGTCAGATGGATGAGGATGTATGCCTTGAGGAGGAATATATCAAACACAGTGCTGAACAAAGTGTCCTCTTTAGCTGAGAATAACAACGTTTCTGTCCAGTCTCAACTGTCAGACTTAAATGCTCCTTCAGACAGGCATCTTCAGGACAAATCTTTGGACACAGATGAGCAAACTGATGCTAACCTCAGCCTCAATGGGGGCAGAAGACAACTAAGGTTGAGCCAAGGGCATAAAATAAGGCAGCTGGTCCAAAAGCCAGAAACTGAGCAAGATCTTAGATCTAGAAAGGATGTTCAGGAAGAAAGCAAGGATATTAAAACCCAAAAAAAACTCGTGACAAAATTAGCACATCCTGAAATGCAAGAAGTATCATATCAAGAGAGTGACTATGGTACCCCTGCAGAGTGTGATACCTCCTTGGTCTTAGCCACCACACATAATGCTGAGATTAAGGAGTTGACTTCAGTGTCATGTTCAAATGACATTAGTGAAATTCCAGTCAGAAAGGACAACAGCATGCAATGTAAAAATGAGATCGAGCTGGAAGAAAATGAGGAAACCAAAGAAAGTACACAAATCATTCAACAAAAAGGATTTTTCTGCATGTATGTTGTGGCAGAATCAGAAAGTAAAAAGAAAGATGATGCAGATTTGTTTCTATCACATGTAAAGACATATTCAGAGTCAATTACACCAATAATAATAACTGAAGATATTAGCACAAGTAAAGTAAACAGAGAAGTTAAGCACAATATTGAGCAAGCAGGAATTTTATTGCCAAAAGAGGAGTTGGCTACAAATGAAGAAAATGTAAAAATTTTCAAGCTATTTCATGTGAGAGATGATCAGTATCCAGAGGACACTGTGAATGAGGAGGATAGTAAGGACCACAAGCCAACAAAAGTGCAAGATATGGTTCAAGCTGATAACTCTCCAAAAAGTCTGAAACTGCAAGCAGCAGAAGATTCTGACCTTCACTATGATATGTTGACTCCAGAAATAAATGCTGATCAGCCTGTGCTCATGGTGAAAAGAGCAGAAGATTCTGCAACTGAACATGCAGATTCAACTCTTCACAGCAAACTGAACTTATGGCAGAATCACATAAAGATTATGGTATGTCTGCAGAATGGGATACCGCCTTGTTCTTGGACACTAAATTATTTTTCTGCATCTAAGGAATTGACCGCAGTGTCTTTTCTAGAGGATGTTAATGAAATTACAGTAAGCAAAGATGACGGTGGGCAACACTGTAAAGATGAAACCAACCTGGAAGAACCTGACAAATGTAACAAAATGTGGAAATTAATCAAAATATGCATGATTGTCCTTCTGAAATAACCAATTTATCTGCTTGTCCTTCAGCGGATCAACAAATATTTAACAAATGTGAAAACATTCTCAACATGTATGTGAGGGCAAAATCAGAAAGCAAAAAAGTCGATACAGACTTGTTCAGTCAAGATGAAAGTTTTCAGAGCAATTACTCAGTGAGTGAGTCACACATGTACAAACAGCTTCAGAATTAAGCACACCAGAGATTACTGCAGATAATAGCACCAATAAAGTAAACAGATAAATTAAAGACGGTATTTTGTTGCCAGATAAGTAGTTGGCTAGAAAAGAAGAAAAGTAAATTTTTCAAACTACCACAAGTAAGAAATGATCAGTATCCAGAGGTTGCTGTGGATAAAGTAGATAATAAAGATAAAAAACTAAATGTATGGTCTGCAAGAGAAGAAGAATTTGCTGCTGTGAATGAGATAAATAAAGATGATCATGTACATGAAAACAAACAAATCTGGGGTTTGTTTGAGGGTGCAGTCTTTGAGGGGGAAGATATTGAACATTCTACTGAGCAGTCTGGTTATCAAGGAGTCTTTGTTGAAGCTGAGAGTGACAATATGTAGGGTCAGTCTCCACTGTCAGAACCTCAACTACAAAAAAAAAAAAAATTGAGTACAGATGAGAAAACTGATGTTAACTTCAGCTTCAACAGAAGAAAAATAGGGTCAAGTTGCAAAAACAAGGGAAACTTGCTTGTTAAAGCCTTAGAAGAGGAAGCGATCAAAAATACTATGGATAATGAAGCCCTTGAAACAACATCAGTATTACAATTACTGGCAATGGAACAAAATGAAATGGGTCAAGACATTGATCACAATATTATGTCTGTTTCACATGACAGCTCCCTACTTTTAATGCCTCTGACTGCTTGTTCTTCTGTGAATCATAACTCTGTGCCAAAAACCCATCCCAAACCTGATCCACATACTTCAATAATTTAAAAGTGAAAATCTTCTAAAGAATCAAGATGAAAAAGAGAAATACAGTATATTAATATTGTACTGGTAGAAAAATCAGTGAATGACACAAAGGAATATGAGGATAACTCTGAAACTCAACAGGGCGGACATAAGAATGGTTTTATCAAACAATGCACAACAGGAAGGGCAGGGGATGAAATCCATCCAACACAAATGCTGGAAAGTATACAAATTGATTTTTCATTGCAAAGTAATGCAGGTGATACCACAGAAAGCCTAAAAGAGCAAACTAAAATTGTCATTATTGTCAGATGACTTTCATGCAAAACAAATTAAACAAAGTACACAAATTGATCCTTCTTCCAAATCTAGTACACTTGTTGATAGTAGAAAATTTGATGTTTCTGAGCATTTGGATGATCAAGTGGGAATATCTGAGCTAACAAATAAACATATTCTTGAACTTGAAACAACACAACAATCATTAGAAAAAACAACAATAAGCCAAGAAAAAAATATGCAACACATACAGACTGATATGAACTTACTACAAGACAGCTCCATATTTACAGTGTTGACACCTGGACAATCATCTGAGGTCCACAGCACTGTGTCACAAAGTCATGCTAAGCCTGATCTGAAGACTTTTATTGCTAAAAGTGAAAGTCCTCACGAATATCCAGATAAATGCCAGACGAATATTAATGTTGCTATGTCAGATAGATTAAAATACGCCACACCAGCAAATAAATCTGACAGTCCGCTGAGTAAAAAGTCCTCATTATTCAATTTTTGCCATAGGACAGGAACAGATTTTAGAACATCAGACAACCTAAATACAACCGGTACTGGTAGCGGCCTCCGATACCAGCATGATTTACTTATCGGAAATTCCGATCTAACCTGCCCATATTTCCAAAAATACTAAAAACAGGAACATGTCTGTGTTGGTTTATGCCATGAACTTAACAGATGTAAAGCTATTTAATAATTTATTTAATTCATTTATTCATTTAAAAGAGACAAAATAAAACAAATTCATCAAAAAGAAAACATTGAATGAAAAGAGTGCAGAAAGAAGAAAAAAAATTATTATATCACCCCCTTATTTAATAGAATATATAAAATAACTTTAAACAAATAATCATGTAAATTAATCACTTTATTATCCACTTTAAAGCTAGGAATGAAATAAAACACGTTTTGTGTTAGCAGAATTTCATCGTAACTTTGAAACTTATCCAACATGAATAAAACTTACAAAGTATCTCAAGTTGCCTTTTTGGACATGCATATCTGTATATGTGTACACATTGTACTTGACAGGAGATTATTACAGCTTCATATAAAATCAATGATGATGATGATATCAGAACTGGATTGGTAATGGTAATATCCAGATTTAAGTATCGGATCGGAAGTAAGAAAATGTGGAACGGTGCATCCCTACAAATAAGTCAACAGATTGATTACTCATCTGACACTGTGACAGATGTTCACTCTGCATCCACATACCTAAAAGTTTCTTCAGACCCTCAACATCAAGATAAATCTTTAAAGACATATGAGCAACCAGAAGGTAACTTCAGCTCCAATGTGAGCATAAGAAAACTTGGGTTAAGCATAGAAACAAAGGAAGGCAGCGCGGGATAGAATCCAAAATGGGAATTTTTAAAAATACCAAGTGTGATGAAGACCTTGAAACAACAGTATCAGATACAAAAATAGTAGGACATGGCAAAACGAGTCAAGACAGTGAACATGATCTTGTCCTGTCTGTTTCACAGAACAGTTCCATGTCTTTAATGCCTCTGCCTGGCCATTCTTCTGAGGATCAAAACTTAATACCAACAAGAAGTCCTGAATTTGAACTTCACTGTTTGATTCCTAAAAGTGAAAATGTTCAAATAGATCAAGAAAGAGAGACATATACTAAGAAGGGGATAGCTGAAAAATCAGTGAATGACAAAAAAGAAAACATGGATCAGTCAAAAACATCTTATACTGTAGTGAGGACATAAGAAATGTTCTGTCAACTGATGTTCAGCAGAAAAGAAAGGAGGATGAAGTTCTAGCAGCACAAACTAAAGAAAGTCTACAAATTGATTCTTCTTCCACATCTGGTACACTTGATGATAGTGCAAAATGTGACAACGTTTCTGAGACTTTGGATGATCAAGTGGAAATATCTGAGCTAACAATTCAAAGTACTCCTCATCTGATGACATCACAAAAATCATTGGAAAAAACAACAGTAAGCCAAGAAAAATTGAAGCAAGACACAGAGACTGATATGAACTTTTCACAAGACAGTTCCATGTTTGCAGTGTTGATGCCTGGACAATCTTCTGTGGTCCACAGCTCTGTGCCACAAAGCCATGCTGATCCTGATCTAAAGACCTTTGTTGCTAAAAGTGAAAGTCCTCCTGAATATCCAGATAAACGCCAGTCTGATGTTAATGTTGCAATGTCTGATGGATCTAGAGATGCCACACCAGTGGATGAATCTGACAGTCCTCTGGGCAAAGAAATAAAAAGGTTGCATGATTCAGTTTTTGATGTAGGAAAAGAACAGATTGAAAACCCCAAACACAAGAGAGTCTACTGATTGAGTACTCATCTGACACTCTGATAGATGTTCTTTCTGCATTCACAGAACTATGTTTCTTCAGACCCTCAACATCAAGACAAATCTTTAAGGATAGAAGAGCAACCTGAAGGTAATGTCAACTCTAACGTGAGCATGAGTAAACTTGGGTCAAACTGTAGAAATAAAGAAAGGTGGAGAGATAAAGAACTCCAATTGGAAGATTTTGAAAACACCAAGAGTGATGAAGACCTTGAAACAACACCAGTATTAGAAACTAAAACATCAGGACAAGTCAAAATGAGTGAAGACAGTGAGCATGATCTTATCCTGTCTGCTTCACATGACAGCTCCTTGTCTGTATTACCTCTACCTGGTCATGCTTCTCAAGATCAAAACTTCATACCAACAAGACACACTGAGTTGAACCCACAATCTTCTATTCCTGAAAGTGAAAATATTCAAAGAGATCAAGAAAGAGTGACAGAGACTATAACGTGGACAGTTGACAAATCAGTGGATGATGTAAAGGAAGATGTGGATCAGTCGAAAATATCTAATAGTG
The DNA here is from genome assembly GCA_031762435.1 of Hypsolebias longignatus. Taxonomy (NCBI): domain Eukaryota; kingdom Metazoa; phylum Chordata; class Actinopteri; order Cyprinodontiformes; family Rivulidae; genus Hypsolebias; species Hypsolebias longignatus. The sequence goes on along the minus strand of JARVGV010001459.1, from coordinate 16,927,836 downwards.
AGGACATAAGAAATGTTCTGTCAGCTGATGTTCAGCAGGACAGGCAAGAGGATGAAGTTCCTGCAGCACAAATTCAAGAAAGTCTACAAATTGATTCTTCTTCCACATCTGGAACACTTGTTATAAGTGGAAAGCGTGACGTTGTTTCTGATCCCTTGGATGATCAAGTGGAAATATCTGAGCTAACAATTCAAAGTTCTCTTGATCTTGAGACAACACAAAAATCATTGGAAAAAACAAAAGTAAGCCAAGAAAAATTGAAGCAAGACACAGAGGGTGATATGACCTTACCTATGGCACAACACAGCTCCATGTTTGCAGTGTGGACACCTGGACAATCTTCTGTGGTCCACAGCTCTGTGCCACAAAGCCCTGCTGATCCTGATCTGAAGATTTATGTTGCTACAAGTGAAAGTCCTCCCAAATATCCAGATAAACACCAGTCTGATGTTATTGTTGCAATGTCTGATGGATCTAGAGATGCCACACCAGTGGATAAATCTGACAGTCCTCTGAGTAAAGAAGTAAAAAGTTCTGATCATTCAGTTTTTGCTGTAGGACAAGAACAGATTCTAGAAGGTCAAACAACCCCAATAGAAGAGAGTCTACAGATTGATTATTCATCTGACACTGTGACAGATGTTCAGTCTGCATTCACAGACTTAATTTCTTCTTCAGACCCTCAACATCAAGACAAATCTTTAAAGACAGATGAGCAACCTGAAGGTAACTTCAAGTCCAGTGTGAGCAAAAGAAAACTTGGGTCAAGCCGTAGAAACAAAGGAAGGCAGAAAGTCAAAGAATTTAAAGAGGAAGTTTTAGAAAATACCAAAAGTGGCACAACCCTTGAAATTACTAATTTAAAAGAATTAAATGAAACAGTGCAAAAAGAACTGACTAAATCTTCTGAACATGATGATCTCTTGTCTGTTTCCCATGACATCTCCAAATTTTTATTGCCTTCACCTGATCATTCTTCCAGGGTTCAGAGCTCTGTTGCAACAAAATGTCCTGAATCCAAAACACATACTTTAACTTTTGGTAGTCAAGATCTTGAAGAGGATAGAACTGAAAAAGATCCCAACATTAATGTTGAAACAGCTCAGGGGCCAGTGAGCACCATGCATCAAGTAATAGATCAGTTTGTTGCTTTTCACAGCAATGATAGTTTAGATGATGCTCCTAGGGAAATACAGAATGTAGAAAGTTATCCAACACAAATGCAAGAACGCTTTCAAATTGATTTCTCATCTAAAGTTTTTACAGGTGACTCCACAAAAACTTGTGAAATTATTTCTGAAAATGTTATTGACCATACCAAAATATCTGAACAGAAAGAGTTTTGTACAAAAGAAAGTGAGGATTATGATTCACATGATACCAATAAACCTCAACTCATTCACTTAGAAGAGGTTGATTCTTTTTCACGACAAGTCCACAAGTTCAAAGACAGAGTAGAAGATGACATAAAACCCAGGTCTGAACAAATATTTCTTCAGGAGAAAGCTGGGTTCTCCTCTACAATGGAGGAGAACAAACATGATTTTCCACCCCTTCAGTCAGAATCTGTTTCTTTTGACTCACAGCCTGAAAATGATTCTTTGAGTGTGCATGAACAAACCAACATGGATTTTCACAACAGTGGCAGCAAACGAAAACTGGGGTCAAGCCGTAGAAACAAAGGAAGACAAACATTCAAAGACTCTGTCACAGAAACATATGATACATCCATACAAGAAGATGAAGAGAAAGCAAGTGACAACAAACTGAGTGCAACGTTAACAGAGCCAACAGGCCAGAAAGAAGAAAATCTACACACTGGTGCTTTTGTTTGGACTTCTGAGTTAACTTCTGTTGGTTTACATTCAACCTCCAAGGCAGATGAAGAGGTGATTGACAAGTCATTGATTCCGGATGGTGGCCTTTCCAGTGTATCTTCAATGACAGGTACAAAGAGGGGGCAAAAAGATGAAAGCACAGATCTGTCAATGCAGGAGGGAAGTTTCAAAGAAAACCTTTTAGTGTCAGAACCAGAAGTATGCCTTGTCTCATCAGAGAGAGCTACAGGCATAGACTTCAGCAGAAAAGAAACCGACCTTGAGGTCCAGGTTAAAAAAGCATCACCAAACAGCAACACCAATGAATCACCTCCACATACCAAGGATGGAGTTGAGAAAGTGCATGAACGTGAGACTGATCAAGAGCAAACTGAAGGCATGTGTCATATTCAATATACAGCTGGAAAAGAGACAAATGATGCTGTAGAAATGTCCAGAAATATTTTTTACTCAACAAAAAGTGCAGAAAAGGAAGAAGAGGACACTGAAATGTTGATGTGTTTGAATGATTCAGACTTTTCTGCCACACCAGAAAGAACCACAGAAGCATATTCATTACCACATGATCATTTACCTGCAAATGAGGAACAAGAGGAGAGTACCCAGATGTATAAAACTATAGAAACTCTCTCTCCAGATGACACTGTGATTAAAGACCACCAGAGTCCAGAACAAATGCAAGAAATGCATCAAATTGATTTCATGTCACGTACACAGAAAAAGTCTTCTGTGCAAATACTGCAGCCAGATGCAAATGTTGCTTCACACTTCTGTTCTCAGAGCAATAATCAAAGCAGCAAAGATGAAACTCACTCAGGCCTCAAACCTGCAGGGAGCAAAAGGAAACTGGGGTCAAGCCGGAAGCTTAAAGGAAGACAAAATGTCAAGTTTTCTGACGCCAAACAAGAACATGAAGAGGAAGATGTAGAAAATCCAGAGAATACTGAAGCATCACAAATGTTTGTAACAAAATCAGTTCAGCAGGTAGAGTCAGAAGACTTCAAATCTGTTGAGAAATTTGAAACAGTTAGTTCAGCTGAGGATAAAAAGGCAGCGAATCAGCTGGAGGAGAACGCATTTTTTTCACTTGAAGATCTGGACAACAGAACAGTTTCAACACCAGATACTACTCAAAGCTTTGACAAAGACGACCATAATGAATCAAGAAAAGACACCAAAGAGAAACATGTAAAACTTGCACATGACCCAAGTCATTTAGGTCAGTTTCCAGGATATGACACAAATAAAAAGGGCCTATTAGTGCAATCACCGGAAGCCTCTGTTTTGAAATATGCCTCAGATATGGAGCGTAGCCTATATCATGATGACATTATCATCCCCGAGCTGTGCAGTGTGAGTGTGCCTGACCAAACTGATGACATTCAGCACCAAAATAGAGAAGTTGAGACACTGAAACTTGAAGTTCAGCTGCAACAGACTAACAAAGTGACCGCAACTGTGGGATGTGTTGCACCAGAAGACACCAGCACAGAGGTGGCAAGCTCAAGGAATGTACAAGATCCTGAACCAGATGATGTGGGAGAAAAACATGTTCAAGAAATAAATGCTTCACCAGAGTCCATTTCTGCTTCAGAGGAGCCACCTGTGGACGAATCCTACAAAAGTGGACTATTTACAACAATGGATGTTGGTAACAGTCAACAAGAAAAGACTAGTTCTGTTTTTAGTGAAAGTTGGGAAGTAAAATCTAAACAGAAGAAAAGAAAGTTAGGGTCTTCTCGCAGGACACCAGTCAACAGAAACCAAAATGAAGAGGCTCACAACAAAGATGAAACAAACGCTGAGAGCAATACTGAAGATGGGATCAAGAGTCTAGACAAGCTGAAGGTTGTGGAGGAGCTTCCTTCAACTGCAGAGGGAGCAGAAAGTGGAAATGTTCAACTTTTGCGTGGTGCTTTAGTGCAACAAGAAGCTGATGAAGCCAAAGCTACAGATCCTGTCGAGCACAGGCATGTCCACAAGAGTGAAGAACAGAAACCAGGGAACACAAGTGAAGGCATTCACAGTCAAGCTGTAGAAGTAGAAAGTGCAAGCCCAGATTTCAGCTCAAGCAGCAGAAGAAAAATGGGCTCCACCTGCATGAATCTTGGCTCAAGAAGCAAGAGAGAAAACACGGATCAAGAGGAGGAGTTGGAGATTGGCGCAACAAAGTCTGAAACTACCGGAGGAGAAGTTACAAGTGAGAGCGTCTCAGAAATCAAGGAAGAAAAACTGCAAGTTCAGCCACAATCCCGAAAGAGCGATCAAAGGAAAGCGTTTCAAACAGTAGCAAGCAGTCAGGTTGGCGAGGCTCTACTAAAACCTCTGGTTGAAGAAACACATGAAGAAAGTCCAGGTTCTCAGAGCCAGAATGACCACATGTCGGGACCAGCACCAGGAGGGAGGAGAAAGAAGTTTGGATCTAATCGGAAACTACGATCGCAACAAATAAATAAAGAGCAAAATGAAAGTGAGGATGGACTGACAAATGCCCAAAATGAAAATGATGCTGGAGGAGCCGCAGAAGAGCATGCAGCTGAACAGCCAACGGATAAATCATCTGACCTGGATAAAATAACAGAGGTAAGAATTAATCTCACTTTCTCTATCTTTTGGAGATTATTTATATTTGGCTTACATTTTATTCATATGTGTATTTAACTTACGTACTTAGCACACATTTATTCTTTATTTATCAAAGAATTCCTCAATATTAGAAAGTTTATGTTCTTTTTGTTTCATTTCTGAACAAGAAAATACTGTATGTCTCAGACTTTATAGTATTTGTGACAACCTAAAGTTTCCTATCATACTTTTAGACAGGACATACTGAACCAGGAGTTTCTTCAAAACTATATATAGTTCAAATAAGAAATAAATGCATATCAAGAAAAACATAAAATGAAAACAATCATTTTTATGTGAAAATAGCCTTATAAAATGCTATTTTACCTCATTTTACTCTAATTATTTTTCATAAGAAGAAAACAAACTTTCAGCTCAAGAGAAACTCCAAAATGTACAGAGAGATGTCCGTTTTTAATTTTATAAAACTAATTGCATGAACATTTTGTGCCCTTTAACTGATGCAAAAGATTATTTGTGGACACAGTGAGCCACAGTCCGTCTACTACATCAAGTGCTGCTTCTCTTTTATATAAACCATCTTGCTCATGAGTTGTATGATTGTACCAAGAAAATTCTGAGGCAATACACAAATGAGGAACATGTGGTCAACACAACTTGTTTCACACAGCAGAAAGGAAAACATAAACATGTGTCTGTTTTTCAAAGAAACATGCACATGCTTTGAATGAGATCAGGTTTTATTGATCTTTTAAAAAAATAAAAGAAATATTTTGGTTATTAAATTATGCCATGAATGCAGAAAATCAAATGTGGTCAGATCAATATTAAGTTTAGCAGCTAAATCATATTTTTGCCTCTGCAGGTTGAAGAAGATGGTGAAGAAGCATCAGCCGCCAACATCTCAGTTACTAAAGAGTTTGCAAAGCCACTGAGGTAAGATATGGACCAATTACAGAAAGAAAAACTCTGCAGCATCCAAGGTTGTTGGATAAATAAAGAACAAGTACAGTTAGCACAATAAACATATGTGAAAGTGAACTTGAAGGAAATAGACAGTAAAAAAAAAACTAATAAATTAAATACACCAGTTTTCAGGACAATTAAACATCCATTAACGCTCTGTTAACTGAAGTGAATGCTTCATTGTAAATATTTTGAATTACCTCTAATCTTAGTTGCAACGGAAAGTATTTTATTTCTAATATGTTACAGTTTATTTTACTTCCTGAATCCTCAAAGTTGGTTTGGTGTAGATTTTTACAACAAATAAAATAAAAAAAAATGTAAATGTTTTTCTTCTAATTTAAACCAAGTCAAAGACAAAACGTCCAGAGGACCTGACTCCACTTTGTTAGAATATAGTATTAAATTTAAATAAATGTTTACAAGAGAATAAATAGTTGCTTTTATTTTTGAGACTGTGTTTCCGAGCAGCGTTTGCACCTTTAACTGTGCGTCAGCTTCAAAATGACTCAAAAATAACTTCAAGTGTGAGCAGTGAGAAAAAAAAAAAACTTTTTCTATTCAACTCTGAATACAAAACTGAAACAAAACACAGTAAACACATTTTGCTGCTCGAGTTCTTTGTTCCCAGACACGTGACACGCGTGGCATAGATTTTAAACACATTTAAACGTGAAGGAGTTTGTCCTTTTTATCTGTTATTTAGAAAGATGAGGTCAGATTCTTTGTTCATCCATTTCACGCTCAAAGAGATTAATTCGTTGAATGTTTTGTTGAAATGTTTACAAGTAATGTTCTGCGTTTAGTTTGTTTTTGAGCTCATACACGTTTTCAAGGACAACAACTAAAAAAACACCATGGTGCATCTACAGTACTACTGTATTTATTAATATGCTTCACCCCTGCCAAATAAGCTAATACAATAAAAAATAAATTTCTATAAGCAGTATGGTTTATCGTGGGATAGGATTTGTTTTGGGAAAATATTTAGATGCTTATGAGAGATTTATTTGGATTCATTTTTGGCAACAGAAAAGACTCAGGATTAGTGGACTAATGAAGTATCTGGATGCCATTCTTGTCCTGCATGTGTCTCTTCTGTTCTGTAACATTTTAATATGTTCATCTGTTTTTTTTTTTTTTTTAATCCTGGTTTAGTTCTATTCTTTGACAAACAATGGAAGCATCTTGAAATGGAAACATGAATTAATGTACAGTCGACTTTTATTTCTGTCTGTCAGATAACGTTTGTCACGCATGACCTGAAAAATGTTTTTGTTTCACAGTGAGGCGACTTCCAGAAAACTGCACCCAGATGAAAACCGCTGGGGTCAAGAGAGTGAAAGGCAGCTCTCGTTTGGTAAACAATATTTACACATTGATCAGCAGACTAGTTTGGTTTTACACCCGTACAAACAACAATTAGAAATGTATAATATGAACAGGAATGTGTTTTCTTTGTCGTGTCTGCAGGGACCGACAGATCCAACGGTTTCAACGTGGTGCTGGTTGGAGAGAGTTGTGTGGGAAAGTCCTCCTTCCTGAAGAGAGCTCAAAGTGGGAAGTTTGCTTTAGACATACCTGCCTCCGTTGGTAAGATTGTGCTCTTTTGTGTTGTTCCTATCAGTGTGTGTCAGTATACTGAGTTGCATCACCCTAATATGATTTGCAGGCCTGGATTCCTGCAAGTGGACTGTGGTGGTAGATGGAAAACCTGTGGTGCTACATTTATGGGATACAGCAGGTCAAGAAAGGTGAGCTTCACACTCTTTGTTTCAGTTTTGAAAGGAAATGAATTGGGGTGACAATTAGTTGTAATGGACTGAGGAACTGGGGCCTTGTATGCCTGTCCATCATCATAAAGACAGGAGGTCAGGCAAAAGGTGACGCTCTTGATTTAATGAGCCATCTAAATTCTAAACCCCACACATGGTCCTGAGATATGGGTCTTGGCCAAAAGAAGACATCCCAGATACAAGTGACTGAAATGAGTTTCCACTGTAAACTGGTTGAGACTTACAGACTGTGGGGAGCTCAGAGTAGAGCTTTAGCGCCTCCACGTGTAAAGCTGAAGTGGTCCAGTCATCTGATCGGGATGTCCCCTGGACGTCTCTCGTGCTCCACTGGGAGGTGACCAAACCAGGACTTGCTGGCCTGAGAGCGCCATGGAATCCCCTAGGAGGAACTGGAGAGTGTTGCTGAGGAGAGGAAAGGCAGGGTTTCCTTCCTCAACTTGTTACTTCCATCACCTGACCACAGATAACCATGAGGAAGGATGAATGGATGAACAGGTTGTAATAACGAGCTTGTCTGAAGCAACAACAAAAAAAGACATTGTAGGGAGACATTTGCTACAGACATGGCCATTGTCCAATAAAATGTAATTTTTCTAAACAAGTATTTATTCAGCCACTTTATTTAAACAATAAAATATACACAAACTGAAGAACTGCTGCAGTGATTGATATCAATGATGCTGGCAGATTAATTTCTATCACAGTGTTTAAGACCTTACATGGAGACCACTTTCTGTTTGTAACATGTTAACAAACAAAATGCATGAGAAGGAATCAACTCCAAACACAATAGTTTTGGTATTTGCTGTAGGCAGAGGAGCTGGTCATGGGTAATAATAATGGCAGCCGTATAAGAAAACAATTGCTATTAAATGCACACGGTGTTGGTTTGCTGTTTATTGTGATCTTGTTGTTCTGTCACAGATACTGGGTGGTTTTATTTTATAGCAAATGGCTGTGGCTTGTCAGTGAATACTCTTTGATTCTCTGGTGGTTGGGGACAGGTTGTTTCATTGTCCTGAAGGTTTCCTCATCAAATAATGTGAAAAAAGCCCTCTGTGTGTTCATAACGGTGTTTACATATCAAGCTCCATCAAAGCTAACTACATCCGACATACTAACATACAGCTAACTATACATCAGAGTCAGAGAGTCTTTATTGTCATTCGCACCACATGTGGTACATGTGATGAAACAAAAATATGTACACAGGGTCCCAGTTACATCCAACAATAAAATGCAAAATAAAACATTACTAAGATCTAAGATGTGAACTAAGAAAAACACCAACTGAAAATACACTAAGCACTAAAATCATCCTATACATCCTGTAAATACAGATACAGTTGCAACTTTTGAAGCATTGATGATTCACCCTCAAGTCACACTGCAGCATGTTTCAGTACTGGTTTGGCAGAGCTCTTTTGTCAACTCTAAGCTGAATAAAACCAATCCATCATGCATCTTCTTACACAAAAGACTACTTTCAAATATCTAACAGAACTTTGAGGTTGCTTACTGCATTTGCATTGATCTGTTATGAAAAGTTAATGTCTTACTGTCTGATGTATTATTAACTGTCCCTGTAGGTTTCACAGCATCACAAGACATATTTTCCACAAAGCCCAGGCATTTATTTTGATGTATGACATCACTTCCTCTCAGAGCTTTTCTGCAGTCAGCTACTGGGCAAACTCCATCCAGGTAAGATGTCTTCATTAGCTCAACTGCTAATTCAGCACTCCTTTGGCTTTGTTTGTAATATGAGTCAGGTTAATGTAACCAAGCTGAATGTGAAGTGAGGATGGAGGTGGGTTTTTTCACAATAAAACAAGTTGATTGACAATTTTCATTAGAATTATCAGTCAAGTCCTGCAATATGTAAATGTTTCTACTTCAACTGATAGAACTAGAACTAAAATTAATTAAGGCAACGTTTTAACACAGGGCCTTAAAAAATGGGGGTACAGTAGTCCCTCATTTATCACAAGGGATTCGTATCCTGAAGCCCCGTAATAAGTAAAAAAAATCTGTGAAGTAGGAATAGTTCAAGTAGTAATAGAGCGAGTCTGTGAAAAATGAACCGCTAAGTAGCGAGAGACTACTGTACAGTAAATAACTTCCTGAAATGGTAAATCTGCACCCACTAACACATACGTCAATGTAGGACTTAACTATTGGCAATTAGGGGGTTTTCACCATCATGCAATCAGTGAAGGAGGACAAACTCCCACCACGTTCTCTGAGGTCAGCGGACCAGTTACCTCTCACAGATCCAGGAACTCGTCTTAAACGCAGAGGTGACAGGGTCTTCTCTGTAGCAGGCCCAAGACTTTGGAACGAGTTACCTCTGCTCGTCAGACAGGCCCCCTCCCTATCGGTTTTCAAATCCTATTTAAAGACCCACTACTATTCTGTTGCTTTCAACACCAGTTGATCTGTGTTTGGTCGTTATATTTATTTCTGCAATGTTTTTTATGTCTATTTTTTGTAATTCATTGTGTATGTTGCCTATGTGCTGCCTGTTGTTTGTTTGTTCAACACTTTGGTTGGCCTTGTTGCTGTTTTAAGTGCTCTATAAATAAAATGGTATGGTATGGACCGACCTTCAAACCAGCTGCACCGCCCCGGTGAAACACAGCTAATTTTCAATCTTTCATTCAACCTTTTTTTGACCATTAAAGTGCACTAATTAAGTAAAAATTCAACTGAGACACACCATTGCTTTAATTTCAAGTGACCAAATAATTGTTTAGGTGCTTTTCTCGTTAAATTTTGAAAAAACCAGCAGCCTTCCTCCTTCCTGATTTCCTCCCTCTCTAGACATTTCAGGAGCACAGAGTCAGCAAAACTATTTTGAAATTCAACAGATTTGACTATTAAAGTGCATTTAGTGCTGGCTGGTCGGCCTGTGTGACTGTGACATTCGCAGTGGAGGTGCTGTGTGTGTGTGTGTGTGTGTGTGTGGGGGGGGGGGGCATGCGTAGGTGGCGTGCCAGGGCTTCTCCGGGCCTGTGGTGCAGGGCTCTTGGTGTGGTGGGCCAGCCTTCCTCGGCTGCAGCTCCCTGCTGCTCTGGTTCCTGGCCTGGGACCGGCTTACGATCACTGTTGGATGGGTGGGGCGCATGGTCGGCCCGATAGAGACACTGTTGGGCTGTCTGTGTGTGCCTGTTTATGTCTCAGGTTGGGTTTTTGGTGATCCCCTCCTTTGTATCAATTTGGGCCCTTCATTTAATGTGGGGTCTACTTCCCCACTGCCACCAGTGCATTGGTGGCTCTCGGCATCTGGGCTGGGTGATCGGGTGTGGGCTGGCCCGCCCTGGTGGCTGCCTGCTGGGGTCTGGGTGCCCTGGCTCTGTCAGGCATCTGTTGGGGGGAGGTATGACCTCGGGACTCGGTGACCATGGCCAGATCTACTCTGGAGGGGCGGGTTCCCGGCAGGGCCTGTGGGCTCGTTGTTGCAGCCTCCTGGGATTTCTGCATTGTGGATGCTGGGGATCGCCCGGGGCTTCCCTCTGCTTCTCTCAGCTTCTCTCTGCTTCTCTATCGGGGGGTGCAGTTGTTCGTATCAGGGAACTCCCGGGGCTCCGGGCTTGGGGGCCGCTGTGTGTCTGTGGCTCCGGGCCTCCCTGCGTTACCATCATGTCCGGAGACGGGTCTGTGAGTCCCCACATCTACTATTGAACATTCTTATGGATAAATCTTATAGTGACAAGCTGCTCACACAGGTGTTTAGATTCAGGTGTTTATCAAATACAACTCAGTTTGGTTGTGGTGGCCACAAAATACATCTTGCATTACCATGTACCGTATAAAATACTTTCTAATGATGTTATAAGTATCATTATACTGAATATGTTGTTTGTTGTAGTGGTTTCTCAGTTTTGTCTTTTTTCCTCTCTGCAGGTCTAGACACAGACTTCAATGATGTTGATGTGTGTTCTCTTTATACCTCTCTCTCTCTACTCCTATCTCATTCTTTCCCTTTTACCCCTTCTCTCACTTTTCTAGCTTTATTTTCTTCTTTGTCTTCTCATCCGTGTCCATTACATCTGAAACAAACCCAAAGCAAATTCTAATAAAGTTTTATTTATATATCAAGTTGAGCATTGAGGCCAGCCACAATGCTCTGCTTGTGAAAGTAAATCTGTTGGTATCACCTCGACACTTAGACAATAATTCTGAGTGCCACAATGATGAACAGGACCAGGGGTGGGGTGGGGAGTGCATTTATTAAGCAAACGTACTGAGACACACATTTACTATAATTTTGAGCAAGCAAATAATTTTTTTTAAGTGTTAATCTAGTTAAATTCTTGTTAAAGTCCTCCCGTGCACGCTCCCACTGTCGCCATTTGGCAGCCCATCGATTTTTGGCACAACACCGGCCCACATTTCCGGGTTCGTCCCACTTTTCTGGGTTGTCAGCAGTGATGCGTAACAAACGCAACACGTCAGCCGTGACACATATTAGATGCGACGTATGCGACAAAGCAACATATTTATGGATTTTGCCACTTTATTAGACAAATATGGACTGATACGACTTATAGGGTGGTGCGACGTTTGCGTCGGAAAATATGGTACTCAACCTGTGACTAGCAAAAATTGTGAGTGACTTTATTTTCCTGTTGGCGAAAAGCACAAAGTTTCTTAGTCGAACACTGTCTGTTGAGATGCTCACTCACTGAGCAGCTGAGGCTAGAGAAGGTGAGCCTGTGATTGCAAGGTCGCCTGTTTGAATTCCTCTGACCAGAACATCAAAGTGTATGTGGGAAAGGTGAAGCATCCACACCTACCTTCAACCTCATTGCCCCACTCTGGGTCCTTCAGCAAGGCCCTTAACTCCCACCATCTGCTTCCCTGGACGCCCTAGATGGCAGCTCTCTGCTCCGCACAGAGGGCTGTGGTAGCTCCGTGGTTTGTGGTTGCATCTGGAAGGACATCTGACGTAAAAATAATTGCCAATTCTTTGTGTGAGTTCAGGCTGCACGGTGGCGCAATTGGTAGAGCTGTTGCCTCTCAGCACGAAGGTCACCAGTTCAAATCCCGGCCAGGGGCCATTCTTGGTGCAGTTTGCATGTTCTCTCCGTGCATACGTGGGTTTTCTCCAGGTACCCTGGTTTCCTCCCACAGACCAAAAACATGCATGTTAAGCCCCCAGTATAGCTCTGCGTACGGCTGTACGCCGCTCTGTACGCGCGTACTGAACGCAGGCAGTTCACCAGCACAGCTCTGCGTGCGTTCTCGCGTACATTCTTGCGTTTTCACGCTTAATTCTTGACGTTATTTCCTTAATTTTGTCGGGTTCAGTCAGCTCCACGAGACAAAATGAGGTCGCTGATTGGTCATTTGCTGACACGCCCACTAAATATATTGACAGGTCGGAAAAAAAAAAGGCGAGAGCTGACAGCTGCAGCTGTGTTTATATGTTGTTAATAAAAAGTTCTAAAAATAAAAAACACAGGGAGCGCTGGTCCTGCAGCCCACAAATCAGACCAGCACACCAGGAAATGTCCAGAACCTCCTGCAGCCACGCTGGACCTGAGTTTCGCTTGTGAAAAAATTCATTCATTTCTCGTCAACGGAGGAGGAAGCGATCACTGCCTTTTGGCAAAAAAAAAAAAAAACAACAAAAAAACAAAACAAAAGTCCAGATCAGGGATGAAGAATACATTGGTGTCTCATACAAAACAGTCCAGCGCTGGGAAGTTTATTGTGCCGACACCGTGTTTGCGTACGCGTACATAAAATTTGAGCTTTGTGCGTATTGGGTACGCGCGTACATCTGCATATGTACGGCGTACAACGGCGTATGGACGTACGCAGTAGTATGTGGGGGGCTTCAGTTATGCTGCTATAGGCTTAGACTGCTGGATGACAAACTGACCACACTTTTTCACTCTGCTACTGTCTTTACTGGTACTCTGCTCAACCTGTTTATTTGTAATTATTTTTTTTCTCTCCTTAACATGTTTTTTCTTTCAGGTACACCTGGACCTTTATCTGGACCTACCATTTTGTGTTCGTCTCTCCTTTCTATCCTCTCAAACCAGCTGCTCAAAGCAGATGGCCGCTTGTCCTGAGCCTGGTTCTGCTGGAGGTTTCTTCCTTTTAAAAATGAGTTTTTCCTTTACACTGTTGCCACTGTGCTTGTTCAGGATAGGAGACTGCAACGAAGCCAAGATTCAACTTGTCTGCTGGCTTCCTAAGAGAACTTCACAAATTGGCTTTTCTATGTATGTGAATGTTCCTCTAAAGTGCCCTGAGTGTGTTGTGATTTGGCACTATATAAATAAGCTGAATGGAATTTAAAATGTTTAGGTCATTCTGAAATGAAACGATATGAACAATTAATATCTTACCTGTTGTAGATATATTTTTTAATGTCCTCAGTTTGGAGAAATCTACCAGAACTGATGACCTGCCATCTTCAAATGAATCAAATCTCGAAATACAGGTCAACCCCGGTCTACGACCCTCCCGGTCTACGTTTTTTCGCGTTTACGTTCATATTTGTACAGTAATTATTAATATACTGTAATAAAAAAAAATAATAATAAAAAATTTTTTTTAATTTTTTTTTTTTTTGGTTTAATGTGCTTTTTTTCACGTGTACAGCACATTGTTGCAGCTGTGGCTGTTTTAAATTGACTTTATAAATAACTTATTATTAGTATTTTATTAATTTTTAATATTTTGA
>JARVGV010001459.1:16850659-16862469 GCA_031762435.1 Hypsolebias longignatus | reverse complement strand
TGTCCTTGATTCTGTACATCTGCCTTATCTGTCTGTTTTAGCAACTTTTTGACATCTTGCTTTAACTTGTAAAAAAATTTTTTTTTTAATCTGTATTTCTCTCTTGTGATTGTCTATTGTTGATTGTTCAAGAAAAATATATTGCTGTATTGTTAAAGTTGTCATCATCCTTAGTTTGTAGCCAGGTCTCTCTTGTAAATGAGTTCTCGAGGCTCAATGAGATTAACCTGCATAAATAAAGGTTGAATGAATGTTTGCCAAAAGGCATGTGGCAGAGTATATGGTGGAACATGCTCTGCTCAGATGAGACCAAATTTTAACTTTTTGCACACCAAGGAAAATGCTATTTCAGTTGAGAAAAGGTGGCTCTACAAAGTACTGACTTTAAGGGGTGAATAATTATGCACCCTAAGTTTTCTTTTTCTTTTCTTTCTTTCTTTCTTTTTTTTTTTGGTCTTATTTGTTGTTTTCTTCATTAAATATAAAATCAAATGTTCAAAGTTGTAGGCATGTTCAGTAAATGAATTGATGCAAACCCTCAAATAATCAATTTTATTTCCATGTGTGAGGTAACAAAACAGAAAAAAAAATGCTAATGGGGTTTCAACAAGGCACTGTAGGTGGGAAGAGAGTTATAGTAGGTGAGACAACTCAAAATGTGTGTGAGGTGGGTCACACATATTAGACCTTTGGTGTTTTAAAATACAGTACTCAAAATTATACACATTTTTCATTAAGCTTTTCTTGTGAACTTTTGCCTGTACAGAGAGGGTGAAACACTCAAATGATGGCACATTACGTGCTTATTGTTTGTTAAAGATTATCCTAATAAAAAGGTGCAGACAACTTTTGTCCTTGTGTTGCTAGTCATTCATTCATTTATTTAAAAAAACAATCAATGTTAAGAAATCCTGCAGTGAATAAAAAGCTGTCTTTGCACGTCAGACAAGCTGACTCACTTCCTGCTTTTAAATCTCTGAAAACACTTTTTTTTTAACTCAGCTTGAAATGTTGGTTTACTGTTTTTAATTAAAAAAAATTAAATCCCTTTTTTTCCTTTGTTAATAAAAATTTAAAAAAAAGCTCATGGTTTTCTAATTGTTCACGATTCCAGTAAGTTCTGAGCATTTACATAAGATCGGCTGTGTCTGAGTTGTGTTTCTCTCTTTAGAACAAAATGTTCTCAGACTAGAAACAATGTCTCTTATCAGCTGAAACTAATTTTAATCACTCTCACCCTGTTCAGACGCTTCTCCTTTTGCAGAAACACTTTGTTAAAACCTCCAAAAAAGAAAAAAGAAAAACTAAGTAAATGGTACATTGAAGATCAAAAGTCTGCACAAATACCAAAGATAAAAACTTAATAAATTAAGATGCAGCATTGTAATTTATTATGTCATAAATATAATGAGCTGCAAAAGGCAAATATCTGATTTTTGCTAATAACTGACGTGTCGGTGTACATTTGGAGGCTTTTTTAAATAAAACATTTAAAGCATGCATCACCAATAATAGTATTAAATTAATTGAAAAAAATTGCCATGTCTCCAATCAAGAAAAGAAGCAGCAAAACAAACACATTTATTATTTTATTCATCTTCTGTCCAAGTAATGTCCAACTCAGGATCAGAATAATCTTAAAGGACATGTTACAGTTCTAATTTCCACAGAAATGAACCAAACAGACCAGGTTCAGTCCAGAGCAGCGTTTGGCCATCCCTGTTGTTCACATCAAGATGTGACGAAGTTGTTCTAAAATCATGAATGGTCAACCAAAATTTGTCAATTTGTAACCTCCTGTGACATCCTTCAAATACACTGGACCTCTGCTCGCATCCACCAAAACTGCAGAAAACATGGAGATCACAGCCAAGATGGTAGGAGGGTTTTTCTACATTTCAGATCTTTCTGTCGGTTCAGACAATTTTGTTTAAATTATTTCAGATATTTGCAGGTTATGGCTTAAAAGAATGTGTCAAAAAATTATTTGAATGTTCAAAAAAGAGATGAAAGAAAGAAAAACATTAATTTGTCAATGCTATAAAATAATTTCTCTAATTTTTTCTCCCACTTCTAGCTTTGCGTTATTGTAATGTCATGAAAATGCAAATATTCTTCAGGCATTATGCTTATTTTGTCAAGCTGCCTATTTAAAAACAATTAAAGATATCATGCATTTAACACAAATTCAGGCTTTGTGTTTTATTGTAACATATGTTGTTTTAAGATGTTTCGATTCTTTTCCCTCATTTGACACAATCTGAAAGTGCAGGTTCTACAAAGGGGACGGCTACAGTGCGTAAATGCAAATTAATGCACTGTTTGTTTAAAATTTATTTATTTATGTCCAACTTGACTCTAAATCTCACATTTATCCATGAAAAAATAAAACTAATAATCTTATATTATTTATTCATATTTTTATATAGCCCTACTTATGTTTTCAAATAAAGGTGATGATGATGAATTTAACTATCAGGAGCTACAATTATTAACTTAAACAAACAAAAAAGTTATGGTAAATCAGGTCATTTGGACAAATTCTTCTGATGACCTGACAACGTTTTGTGATTTATTTACCTGGATGGTTGAGCTCACATCAGGATTAATTCTGCACTTGTGTTGCTTTAGTGCAAATTTGATAGCAGATTAAAAATGAAGTTTGACAAACACAAAAAGCTAATAAAACTAAATCAACAAACTATATGAGGTACACTTCTAAAATGTTATCTTCTTTCACAACACAATAGGACAACTAGTTCAACACATAAAACTATTAAAAATAACTTTTGCAGAACTATATTTTTTTAACAACCTGTTGTTTAATGATTCAAACTTTAATATGTTTTTCCTACAAGAAATATCATTATTATGATTATAAAATACTTTTGTGTTACTGCTGAAGTTCATAACTCACTTTTTTAAAAATTAAACTACAAAAGTACACATTGTGCATACTGACAGTCATTTCTGCAGTTTACTCTCGTAAATAAAACTTTTAGTATTTGTGTTAACGTGACTAAAAAGATAAATATTTCCTGCAGAGCTTCGTACAGTCCAACCTGTTGAAGTCAGAAAACCTTCGCTTTGTGCTGAATGTCAGAAAACCTTTAGAGTCCATTTTTATCTGACAGCTGCAGTACTGGAGGCTTTACCTGCTGATGCTGGTTCTGGGAATTGGGGGATCATTTCAGTATGGGATCCAGCTTTCACTGATTGTTTCTCCAGCAGAGGTGAGAGCTGATGAAATGCACAGTATCACTTTACGGCTGGCTTCATGTACCGGTACTCATGTCTATGTACTGGATTTATGTTTTATACTTTCAACAACACAGTCTGTCAATGATGTGGAATAAACGTTCTTGATTCTTTGTCATTAGTCCTGTGTGACTAACAAATAGCTTAAAAAAGCTTGAAAATGTCCAAAAAGAAAAAAAAAAAAAAACTAAATTCTTAATATTTCTGTCAATGTCAATCAGGCTCCTGCGATCCAAAATATTTAGTTTTGACTTTCATCAGTGCTGATCAGCTCTTCCTCTGAAACATTCCCTCAGCACATTCAGAGCTTTGTGAACTTCACATGGATACTGAGGTATGGCACACCGGTGGCCGAGTCCACCAACCAGCTGATCTGGTCCTTCATTGTAGCCCTGATGAGTCTGGGGGCCTGGGCCGGGGCCATTCACAGTGGTAGCCTACCCGTTACCTATGGACGGTGAGACAACAAAACACACCCCCACATGCACATGAGTTTGTATTTTGATACTTATTTGAACATTGTATGAACATCCAACCATTTTCTGAAGTCTAACCTTAACCCTAAACCTAATGATGACCAGTATACACCATACTAGAGGTAATTGCATTATTATTATTATTGGGTGTTGCTTTTATTTTTATTTTATTTTACTAGGAAGTTTCCATTGCAATACAGTACAATTGTTTCATTCAAGAAATTCTGGTCTGAATTATAGTAAAACTACAAATGAAATAAATAAATACACATTTTCAAATGGTAATACAGTATAAAACAAGGTGCCTTGAATCTCATACAATTAAACTTTTTTTTGGTTTTGTAGAAAAAAGGCTCTTCTGATCAACAACGTTGTGGCGGTTGTTGCCGCCTTGCTAATGGTCTTCAATCGCATGCTGAAGTCTTACGAGATGATTCTACTGGGAAGATTTCTTTATGGGTACAACGTTGGTATGTTAGTGGTATTTGTAGTATTTGTGGTTCTTTTTGGTCATTTGCTTTCTTTCTCCTCCTCTGCTCATCTTGTTTGTCTCCACAGGTCTCGGCCTCAGTGTTCAACTCATGTATCTCACTGAGAGCTCGCCAAAGGAGCTCAGAGGCTTCTTGACTCTCACCAGCGCCATCTTCATTGGCTTGGGGAAAGTGGTGAGCCAGATAATTGGCATCAAGTAAGAACTGACGACTCAAAGTTTAAAGCGCAGATTGCAAATTAAGGAAGCCAGGTTACAGCCCCAAACATTTCTCTTTATTGGTTCCAGTTTGAAGAACACAGGGAGTTGTGTTGCTTATAACCGGGAATCCACATGAAAATGTCCTTTTATGTTTGACTTTTGTATTTGTTGACTGTTTCCCACCATACAAATTTCACTGAGCAGCCTATTCTTTATGCTGCGTGCAGAGAAATAATGGGGACAGAAGAACTGTGGCCGTATCTCTTAGCTATTGGTGGTATTCCAGCCATCCTGCAGTTTGTGATGCTTCTGTTCTTCCCTGAGTCACCTCGACATCTTTACATTGATAGAGGAGACACTGAAGGCAGCAAAACAGGTGAGAGGACAGAATCTGGTTTGAAATGAGCTCTCACTGGTCACATTTTGATAAGTCAGGATCAGTTTGGTTGGATCATGCATGCACTGTAATTGGGAACCTTTAGATGAAAGGTCTATTGCTGTGAATTGATTTAAACAAAGCAACAATTTAATTTAATGTATTTTTTTAATTGAATCAAATAACAGAACCCAAACGAAATTACCTTTTTCCCCTTCAGCCATTGATATTTTACTTTTGCCACACTTTAGAATGAGCCTAAACTATGATTAATCCCTTTAATAGCTGACAAGATTTTTCATAAATTAGTTTTCCTGCACCTGTTTTTCCTGTAACATCTGTAATATTCATTTATTCAATCTTTATTTAGACAGGTTAATCCCACTGAGCCTCGGGGACTCGTTTACAAGAGAGACCTGATTCTAACAAAAAAGTGATGACAACAAAGACAATATTAGACAATCACGAAGGATGCGTGCAAAGTGAGGTTGTTTTAACAAGTGAAAATAAAATGGTAATTAAAAGAAAATGTTACAAATAAACAGCTAGGTTGTGAGGCAATGCAGAAAACTAAGAACAGGAACATGTCTGCATTGTTTTTTTCCCCGGAACTTAACAGATGTTTAAGGTCACATAAAGAGGTCACTTAGAGAAGTCAAGGTCAAGAGCTTCAGATATTTTTGCAAGATATTCCAGGAAACAGGAGCGGAGTAGGAGAAGGCTCTTTTGCCTAGTTCAGTCTGCACTGAAGGGACACTGCATGTACAAAGTAATAATGTCCTGAGAGCGCACGCTGTAGCTGCACTCACGCAGTGACATGTCAGAACGAGAAGTGATTTAAAGATGAAAATGTACCAGGAGAGTCTGCATGAAGTTAATGATGTCCAGTTAACCAGTGAGTACAGGGTGCAGTGGTGGGCACAGTAGTTAAAGCCATATGAATCTTAGTGCACTGTGACAGACAGCATCCAACATCTGCAGGGTGCATGTAGGAGCATTCATGTAGATAATGTCACCGTAATCAATGGAGGGAAGGAAAGTTGCAATTACAAGATGTTTCCTAGCATTCAGAGTCAGACACGATCTATTTCTGAAAAATAAACCAAATTTAAATTTCAGTTTCCTTACTAGGTTTTCCACATGGAGCTTAAAGGAGAGATGTGAATCGACCAAGATACCCAGATATTTGTTGGAATCCACAAACTCAATAGGGACACCATTCGAGGATAAAATCAAAGGAAGAACTGCAGGGATCGACTTCCTGTTTAAAAAAAAAAAAAAGTCATCCTTAATATATCCCTAATACAGTACATGGTTTGGCTTGGAACAGATATGTTGTGTTAATCATAGTGTTTTGGAATTTATTAGTATTTTAACACCTTACTATTCCAGTTTTACACTCAGGAAGTCTTCTGTCATTTGCAATTAACATACAGAGAAAATGAATTATAGCAGAAATGTTTTATTAAAAATATTATATTGAATGAAATGTACACATTACTGATTAAATCACTACTGTCTTCACATAGATAGTGCTGACAAAATCTGTTCTTAAAGTGTTTCATGATATTGTAAAAATGATGGACTGTAGCGATGAGTATTCCTTCGTCTCTTGCTGCTGTTTGCAGAAAGCATCCTAAACAGTCATAGTTTGTTTGTTTTAGCCAATTTAAAGGATCCTTGATCTATTGTCAAACCAGATCTTGCAGACAAACACGTTTCCCCAAAAAGATCATCTGTGTTCATATAATAGACGTCAACCCTTTGTACGATCCTCGTTGTTTTTTATTTGATGTTTGGATGCATGTGGCAGCCTTGCTGTGGCTGTGGCAGGACGACAACTTAATGCCGGAGCTGGACGACATGCAGAGAGAACTGGAGAGCACACAGGGAGAGAAGGCCAGGACGGTGAAGGATTTGCTCACCTCTCGCTGCGTGAGGTGGCAGCTGCTGACCATCACCATCCCATGTGCCGGTTCTCAGTTCAGCGGCATCAATGCTGTATGCTCCTTTCACTGTAGCGTCCTTTAGACAATAATTAAATAAAGACTCACTTTATTTCTATTTTTATCTGTTTGTCTGTCTCTCATCTGTCAATATTTTAGCTGTGCTTCTATGCCTTTGACATCTTTCGTGAGTCTGGAGTGTCAGACGGCCAGCTGCAATATTTGGCAATTGGTGTTGGAGCAACAGAGCTGATCACCGTAACACTGTGTGTAAGTTTATTGTGAAAAGCATGAACAAGATTAAATCTAACCACACGGTTACATGTTATATTTCAAAATAAGAGTTTTTCAGCTTCTGGTGATGACTTGGATGTTTCATTAATGTAGTCAGTTCCCATCAATGTAAACCAAAATATAGGTATTAATAACTAAATCGTTAAACTCGGACTTTGGTGTTTAGGTGAACCAAATGGTGCCGTCATTTTAACTTTGTCTTTTTATAACTATTGTAACCAATTAAAAAAAAAAAAAAAACACTTTGGCTTATGTGAGCAATGTTACAATTTAGGACTTTTTTTTTTTTTTTTTTTAATCTTGAAACGTAAAATTAAACATTTCTTTATGAAGCATTCTATTTTCTTTTTAATTAATTAATTCAGACTTGTGAATATGTAAAAGGAACTTGTGTACATTTCCATCGATAACACACAAGACATACAATTTTTTTCTTGTCTTTTTTTTTTGGGCACATATAGCATTCCAAATTAATTATTGAAACGTGGAAACATTTTTAATATTATGTACAGAAAGTACGACTTAAAAAAACATATGTTTAATTTTAGACAGATACAGATTCCTGTCGAGAAAATAACTGAACATCATTCTCTCTGTTGTGTCCTAGTCCTTCCTGATAGATCGAGCAGGCAGAAAGAAGCTGATGGGCTATGGCTATGTACTGATGGGTGTAACCATGTGTGTTCTTACTATCATGCTCTCCATGAAGGTACAACCAGTGACACGCTGTTCTTCACCTCACTGCCTCATAGAAAATGTGTTTTAAACTTTCTTTCCACAGGATCTGAATCCACATATCCCATATGTGAACATCGCCCTGATCTTTTCTACTATTAGCCTTTATGGACTTGGGCCTTGTAAGTCACAGTGTTGTTCATATCCTACTGTAGATATTTAAGTCCTCTTATTTGTAGATTGATTAAAAGTTTAAAACTTTAATGTTTACTTGTAGCTGGAGTATCTATGGCTCTCCCTGCTGACATTTTACTTCAAGCCTGGCGTCCTTCTGCATATGTGATCATTGGGACCATCAACTGGCTGAGCGTGTTTGTGATTGGGATGCTGTTCGGATATATTGTGGTGAGACATCAACAGTGCATTTATATTCTACCAAAAGTTCTGTACTTGTTGATGAAACTCAGTGTTTTTTTGTTTTTTTCTTATACACACACAGAAGGGACTCGGACAATTCTGCTTCCTGTTTTTTGTGGCTTACACCCTTTTCAGTGGCGCCTTCGTGATATTTTTTGTGCCAGAGACCAAAGGAAAGACGACGGCAGAGATCACAGAGGAGTTTAACAAACTGAACTACAAGAGTATAAAAAGTGACAATGAAAACATTGA
This sequence comes from Hypsolebias longignatus, assembly GCA_031762435.1. Lineage (NCBI taxonomy): Eukaryota > Metazoa > Chordata > Actinopteri > Cyprinodontiformes > Rivulidae > Hypsolebias > Hypsolebias longignatus. The sequence goes on along the minus strand of JARVGV010001459.1, from coordinate 16,854,084 downwards.
AATTGCAACTAAATTGTAACATAACTTATTTATCAATCACTTTTAATGAAAATGGTGACGTGTCTTTATCATTGTAAAAAGCCCATGGTATAATTTTATATACAGTATATTGATTTTTGTACCCATTCTATTTTGTTTCATGAACCATCAGTTTGTTGCCAGAGGGCAGTGGCTTAAGGAGTTGTTACCAAAGACGGGTTGGGTCATTACCTGAATTTTTTTTTCCATTGCCTGGTCAAATAAATCTAAGAGTTGCATTTGCTGATGACTGATTATTTTACTGGCCTGTTTGACTTCTTGGGTCATTTTTTTCAGCTAAGACATTCCCATGCCAGGAGACCAAGTCAAAGCAAAGATCGTGTTCAACAAGTGACCACACCCATTGCAAGACGTCCGTCCTTACTGGCTCTGAAACTCCTTAGCTTCTTTAGGAGATAGAGATGATGTAGTCTTTTTGTGAACAGTCAGCTTGTCATCCTTCCCAAGTATTTAAATTCAGGGACCTGCTTTTTTTTTTTTCATTTTATTGTGGTGTGTAACTGGGACCCTGTGTACATTATCTCGTTCCACCACATGCACTACATGTGGTGTGCATGACAAATAAATCTCTCTGACTCTGATATTCTGCCCTTATCATAACTGCAGGCCTGCTGTCAACTGCTCTCAACCTTCCCCCCAGGCATACCCCCCTGGTTTTATTGACTCTGAAGTCCAGGAAGCTGCAAAACCAGCAAAATCTTGCTGGTGAAGATTCTCAGTCATCCAGGACATGATAAATTCAAACACTTTCAATGAGAAGTTGCACCAAGGTCAGGAGAGCTATCAGCATTTTTCAGGCTAGGCCAGTTTAACGAGTGAAAAGGTTTTTGTTCTTACAACTCATACGGAAAACAGAAGCGGAGCTAACACACAATCTTGTGGGACATCAGTGTTAGGAACCTGCAAGTCAGATAAAGTGTCATTAACACAAATTTCTATCCATTATCTGCTCTTTGTTTTGGAGATGGGTCGTGGGGGCAGCAGCCTAAACAGGGATGCCAGGACATCTCTTTCCACAGCCAACTGAGCCAGCTCTTCCAGGAGGTTTTACCAGGCCAGCCAAGAAACACGGGTCCTTTCATAAAACGGTTCAGCAAAATTTATTATTTTTATTTTATTTTATTTATAAATGTATTCATTTCAAAATACAACACCAAACAATCCCATAAATGATACAAATACAAAATATAAAATGAAAGGTAGCAGAAGGAAGAAAAAATCTTATATCTGCCCCTTTTTCAAACAATCAGTTCAAACAATAATTATCTACAAGTAACACAACAAAATGAATAATCATTTCTAAAATGGCCGAACAGACCAGACTGTGTGGCCTCTGGCCATTCAAAAACCAGTAATATAAATTGCTTTAATGTTATTAGAAAATGTTTGACACGTCATTGGGCAGAGATGTTCTTCAACTCAATGACTTTCACATTTGTCTTATGGGTCACAGACTCATCAAACTACACTTAAACCAATGAAAAGTCTCTACGATTGGGCCTTGAAGGTTTTATACCAAAAGCCAATCAGATTTCATCATTGTAATATTTTAGCTAAGTTTGATATTCTAGGTTTCCAATTTTATAAATTACTTTTTTTTATATATTGGTCTTCAAATGCTTAAATGGACTTGCACCCAAACCATTAAGCAGTGGCATCCAGAAACTGCAGGTCTAGAGCAGACCTACCAGAGCAGCTTTAAATGGTGACTGTAAGGTTCCTTTTCATAGAACCACTTTTGCTCAAAGTGATCTCTCTGTGAGAAGATCCGCAATTTGGAACTCACTCTGTCAATTTAAAGTTTGTAACCAGATTCAATATGACAAAAACAGCATTGCATTCAAACTTTGTGCATGTTGTTTTGTTCTAATCCATTTGTTTTATGTGTATGACTCATCTAGTTTAGAAAAATCCTTTAGTTTTGAGATTTTTTTTTTCTCCATTATTTTAATTTTTTTCATTCATTCAACCTTTATTTAGGCAGGTTAATCCCATTGAGCCTCGAGGACTCATTTACAAGAGAGACCTGGCTACAAACTAAGGATGATGACAACATTAAAAATACAGCAATAGATTTACCTTGAACAATCAACAATAGACAATCACAAGAGAGAAGTACAGTTTTTTTTTTTTTTTTTTTTTTACAAGTTAAAGCAAGATGTCAAAAGGTTTCTAAAACAGAAATTTAGAAAATCAATCAATTTACCCTTTATTTATACAGGTAGTCTTGTTGAGCCACGAGAACTCATTTTCAATAGAGACCTGCTTTTTAGGGAGCAGATAATGGGGGTTAAGTGCCTTGCTCCAGGGCCCAGAGTGAGGTGAATACACATTTTTGATGTTGATGGTACTGGGAGTCGAACCTGCGACTTTCCAATCACAGACCCATCTTCTCTAGCCTCTGCGCCACTACTCCCCCTATATGATTTTGTCCAAACAAATTTAAACGAGTGCACCGTTTGTTTCACCCCTGCCCCAGAAGAGCACACAGCACCTGCTTCATTGTCCCCATGGGGCAGTACTGCCCCCTATTGGTGCGGCAAGGTACATTCTGCCGCACCTCTCGTGTTTTGTGCATTTATGACCGATTAGAAAGCAGAAATACAGTATGTCACTAAATTAGACAGACTGTAGAACATCAGCATCCATTTGTGTAATCAAACGTGTATATTGGTGATATAATTATAAAGGGAGACCGCAATGGGCATGCGCCAACCACCTACTTCATATGTTGTGTGACAGCGCCCCCAGAGGTGAATTAGAGCACTACACTGCCTCACCCCTTGAACAGACAATGCATCATGTCCAATCTTACTATGAAAAACCGTGATATAGCGATTCCACGAAAAATGCATCGTGAAGTAGCGAGGGACTACTGTAATGCAAAACAGTACCACGTAAGAACAGCATCAATCAGCATAAAAGTATTATGAAGTAATAAAACATAAAGTTAAAAATTAGGCCAGTTTGTTAGATATGTGATTGAATTTTAAAATGAAAATATACTTCCATTTACTTTGGCTTTTTTTTTTTATTTTTATTATCATCACCATATTTTTTCTCGGCAACTTGCCTTAAAAGGTATTCTCCCCCCAAAATTTGGTGGATTTGAGAAAAGGACCACACTGTGAGACTGGAAGTGAGCTAAAAGAAGTGGCTAACAAACTACTAGCATGATGTAGTCAAGTTTTACTCCTTGTGTTAGCACTACCCTGGGCCGGATTTTAGCAGGGGCTTACAGGGGCTGCAGCCCGGGGCCCCGGCGCTTTGGGGGCCCCGGGCTGCATAGTTAGTTTACATATTGGATATTCGATCCAACCTGCAGATATTTTCCGATCCATGACGCACGTTGGCTTCAAACTATGGAATGGATTTCCTGAACGGAG
>JARVGV010001459.1:16709680-16720696 GCA_031762435.1 Hypsolebias longignatus | reverse complement strand
CATAGTTCAATGATACAAGATATATATGTTGTGCCATTTTATGCAAAGTTCAAATATCATGTCAGTGGTCCTTTAAGGACACCACAGCTTGTGGGCATGGCAGGGAGTTGAGCCTGTGACTTTCTGTGCCAAGTCGGCTGCCATATCTCTACACCACTCCAAGCATGTCCATTTCCACTCACTGTTTACTTATATTCTTGGGGGTAGACAAAGCTCCAAATTTTTCAGCCATTATATCCATTATTGGCATTCACCAGCCCCTCCCAATATCGGTATCAGCAAAAGCCAAAATTTCCGTATTGGTCAGGGCTTTAGTTATAAGTTTAGAAATAAAATATTAATCAGTACTAGCTTTTTAAATTTAGTTTAAAAATTAAGTTTGTTTAGATTCAGTGTGAGCTGTAGACCCAACAGTATCTGCATTTTTTCACCAACCTTTTTCCTTTTTGATTGCAAACACAGCGGACTCCGATGGTGGCGACAGGCCCATGTCATTTTTAGCAAACACCCTGAAGTAGTACTCCCATCCAGGCATGATGTTGATGACTGTTAACTTATTGTTAAAGAGGTTGTCGGCCACTGTTCTCCAAGTACGTTTGAAGGAGTCTCGCTTGGAAACTATGTAATGTAGTCTGTCGTCTCTCTTCTCGTCTGGAGAGGGAGCCCAGCGCAAAGTTACTGTTCCTGGGATGTTCTGTTCCAGCTCAGTGGGACCTGGAGGCTTGGGATCATCTAGAAACAAGATTTAGATGCAGAAAGAGAGATTACTGACATTCACAATCAGTAGTATGTCTTTTCTGTTCAATAATCTGAGTGGAAATCAAAGGGCTGGTCTTATTTAGACATTTGGAGAGTTTAAAACTGCATGAACATAAATGTAGCAGATAAACACTTTGTTGAAAATACATTATGCATTTTTCTTTTCCAAGCAATGATTTAAATGTTCCATGACTCATGTTTTGAACTTGGCTTGATTAAGATTGATCTTGTTGTGCAAACAGTAAAAATGAATTCCAGTGAATTTACCTGTAACTCTAATTTCAACACTGAAGCTCTCCTGACCCACAGTGTTCTTCACAGTAATGGTGTAGATGCCACTGTCTGATCTCTCAGATGTGGGAATCAACAACTGAGATCCTTTATCAGAATTAGTTATGGTTACACGTTTGGCCAATGGGATTCCATCCTTTACCCAAAAAATGTCAGGCATTGGAGATGCCTTTAACCCAAACAGGAACAACAAAAAAAATTGAGTTATTTCTTTATGTTTATATGCTTGACTAGTAAAACAGTTTCTTGTTAGCCTTAATAGATAAAAACCTCTGGCACACAACTCAATTAAATACCTCAAAGTTGATGTTGAGACGAACAGTGTTTCCAGATCTCACCACCATTAAGGACTTCATGTTGCGGCCTTTAAATTTGGGCTTCACTGTGGATTAAATTTAGAAAGTTTAAAATTCTTATAGACTTACAATAGAGCAACACTGTGGTTAACATTTTCGGTTTTAATTTGTGCCTGCAGAACGATAAAACGAGGAAATGAAATTGTTATGCTTATAGCACTTGAATGAGGAAATGAACTAGTGAGACGGATGCTGATTCAGTTCCAGCCCTTTATTTATTGCTATTCTTATTCATTGCACTCTGGGTGCACCAAATGTCAAATACTGCATTGCTGTCTTCCTGCTCTGCGTGATTAGAGCTTATTTGTTTCCCAGAGTGTTGCCGTGAATGAACAATGGTAGAGGCATGACCAAATTAACAAAAGGCAGCAGTCTTGGTACAAAATCACAAACAAACAGACTGTGTCAGTAAAGTCTGGCTGACAATCAACAAAACTGAATCGCTTTAATAATTTGTTGTACACGTATTTAAAGATGCTATGGTGAGCGCGTTTGGGTACAGTATTTGCAAAAGTGTGTTGCTTTAAAGCTGTTTGAAGTTCCCAGTTTTTTGTCATTACTTAACACTATGTCACCTTTTAACTTCAAGATTGAAAAATAAAAAGTCACATTGTAAAAGGCACAGACAAAATGAAATGAAGGTAGCATTGAAGGCATGTGTATTGCCCACTGTCTTGCATGCCAAAGATTTAAAAACAAATTTTGTGCAAGCACTCAGAGCACATGTGACTCTCAGCTACTACCATACCAACATTTAACTCAATATTTGTGAAACTGGCTAAGATACAAGCAATTTTTATTCTGTAAAGTCAAAACTTCTTGAGTTGGACTGACTGAAATCATGAAATCATTAAAACAGTTGTACATGGAATAATGACGGTACTTTTGAGCGTTTCAATAAAATCCATCTAGTGGTTCATGAGTTTTTCCTTATGCGACAAATGAACCCCCCACCACACACACACAGGCAGCACGTCATTGCATCACAGCTTCAGTGGCGGGCGATAAAGCGAGTAAAGCAAATTAATTTGGCAACATTTGAAACAGAATTAAGCAGTATTTTAGATCTATTTTAGAAAAAAAAAAAAACAATTTCTCTTTTCATGCAGCATCATTAACTTTTGACAAACCAAGTTCTTACCGGGAGGCGGCATGGCAGTGAAATAATTGTCAAAGCCCTGAGGTTCTCCATCACCACCATAATTTGTGGCAATTACTCTCACCCAGTATGCGGCCATTGCCTTGAGGCCCATTACAGTGTAGGAAGTTAAACTAATTGGAATGGCATTACATCGGATCCACTCTAGACTCTCTATTGGCCTGATTTCCACGTAGTACCCCTGGGCTTCATCTTCTTCTCCTTTTACTTCCTTTGGCTTTTTCCATGCCAGTGAAAATGTTGTGTAACTGGAAGATGTTAATTTAAGGTCTGTCACTTTGCCAGGGGGTTCTGAATTTATGACAATGAAAGGGACACAAAACAACAGACATTACTGGATCTTTTTCAAAGACCAATTCAAGCCATTTTCCAAGAACAACTGAAACTCTGACAAATGTGGGAGCTCTGTGTGATTGGCCTACTCATTGGATCTCTCGCAATAACTGTATCACTTGGAATACTGGGATCTCCAGCGCCAGACAGATTGACAGCAGACACTCTGAATCGATATGCAGCACCCTCAAAGACGTCTTTCACTGCATACTTTGTCTCTGAGAAGAAAAAGAGAAGTGGATGTGATATCGCTCAAAATCGTTAGTGATATGTATTTCATCTCACACTGACACTATCATCCCCTGATACCTGTGATTGGCCCATTTTGGTTTACAAGACTCCAGTAATTGGTGCCTGTCTTGTTCTTTTCCAAATGATAGCCCACTATTCTGGTTCCGCCTGTATCACATGGACCGCACCATGACAGATTGATGCAGTCTTTAAAGACGCTGACCACTTTAGGTGTTGTTGGTTGTCCAGGGTAACCTATGGGAAAGAAGTTATTAGCCGAACCTGATTTTCACCGTTTCACCACATTGTTTTTTTTTTCTTTCAAAATGTAAAATAAAATACCACCACATGAAAACTCTAGTACTATAAATGACGACACACATTATTTACTCAAATATGCATGCAGTGCATATTTGTTATTTTCTACTTGAGTTTTTTTCTTCTTCTTGCGGCTGCTCCCTTCTTCAGGGGTCCCCACAGCAAATTAACTCGCACAAAGAGTTGACAATTGTTCTTACACCCTTCCTGACGCAACCACAGATCACCGAGCTACCACAGCCCTCTGTGTGGAGCAGAGAGCTGACATCTAGGGTGCGCGGGGGAGCAGATGGTGGGGTTAAGGGTCTTGCTCAAGGGTCCAGAGTGGGTCAAATGAAGGTGGAGACAGGTGTGAGTGTTTCCTCTTTTCCAACCACATTTTGATGTTGACGGTCAAGGGAGTCGTGCTGGCGACCGTCTGATCACAGGCCCACCTCAGTTGCAATCTTAACTTTAGAGTTAATTTTATTTAGCCTTTCTCTGGCCGTTAATGCCTAAAATGAACTCTTTCCATTAATAAGTCATACTCGTTTTTTAATCTAATTTGATCATGTATGTTAGTGTTGTGTTCAGTTTGAGAGTTTTTATATTTGTTTGCATATTTTTTTTTATGGAAACCCTTAGACTTTAAGCCACAAAGCCATGTCATTTAGGCATTAGTGAAATACTTACGTAATACACCTGCTGATATGTTCTCTGACTGCAGGTAATCACTGACACCCTCTGCATTCTTGGCTCTTATTCTGTAGGTATATTTCCTTCCAGGATCCACATTGGTATCTTTGTAATGTGGTGTTCCAGGGATCTCTCCAAGATTTGACCATTTATTTCGCCCAACTTGTTGCCGCTCTATGATATAATTTGTAATTGGACATCCACCGCTGTCTTTTGGTGGTTTCCATTTGAATTCAACAGATGTTGGAGCACTTTCCATGATGTCCACAGGACCTTGTGGAGGTGTTGGTTTGTCTGTTGATAGAATGAGATGAAAATCATATTGCTAATAGCAAACAAACACTTATCTATTTAAGAAGTATGCCTTGAATCAAAAAACACCTTTTTTTAACCCACCTAGTACAATAAGCTTTGAAATGGCTTCCATTGTGCCAAACTTGTTTTTAATTTTGATTTTGACACCTCCACTATCTTTCCTTTGACACTTAGTAAGACGCAGTTGGCTCTTGGTGTCTGAGGTCTCAATCTTCACATTAACAGCAGGTAAAAGCTCATCATCATTCTTGTACCACTGAATGTGCATTGGTGCTCCTCCTGAAAATGGCAGCTTCCATTCAGCATTTTCACCTGCTTTTATAATGACTGGATTTTTGAATTCCCCTAAAACCTCTGGGTCGATTGTTGGTGGGTCTGTAGTGTCATGGAAATAATATATTAAAAAAAGGATTGAAAAACTTTGGGTCTTGAAGTATTTATCTAGATTGTGGATTTTATTCTGACCTTGAACGTTAATTTTTGCCTCCGATTTACGTCCTTCTGATTCAAAGCGGTACACAGCTGTATCCTCATTTTTACAGCATTCAATTATCAAAGTGTGACAAGCGCCATCTTTAATTATCTTTACTCCCACCTCATCTGTTAGCTTATCAAACAAAAGGACACAGATTTTTTTTTAGTCATATGAAAACATAACACCTATCAAATAAAAACAATTGCATTATTTTTCTTTTCTGTTTGGACACAGTTGACTTACCAGCTTTCCATTTTTGTACCACCGTCCCTCTGAAGTGTCACTGCTCAGTTTGCAGGACAGCTCTGCATGACCACCAACAGTGGCATTTAAATCTGACAGCCCTCTGACAAACTGAACACCTCGATCTGCATTTGAAAAATGTAACAATCAATAATGTATTTGTACTTATTATGAATTACAGTATACATTTAATCTCTCAATTCAGTCTTTTATATTCAAAATGATAAGCACTAAGTTAAACATGCATGTTCCGGTCTTCACCCTCATCTTTCCCACTTCCAGGTCCACAGTTTCTATGACCTTTACTCTTCTTTCTCTTTCATTCTCTTCATTCATTAGCTCCTCAAAGTACTCCTTCCATCTTCCCGTCATGCTTTCCTCACTTGTTAGAACATTACCATTCCTATCTTTAGGAAGCCTAACCTGCTGCACATCCTTTCCAGCCTGATCCTTCCATCTCACCAATTGGTATAAGTCCTCTTTGCCCTCTTTAGTGTCCAGCTCCCATACAACTCATCATATGCTTTCTGCTTTGCTTTTGCTACCTCCCTCTTTGCTCTTTGGCACATTTCTGAACCAGAATTGTTACTTTACCACAACATTTTCAAAATGTTTAAATAATTTAAGAACTAGCCCGAGCTTACTTCAGGTAATTTGTCTTAAGCTATTATAACTGTTTATGACAAACACCTCAGGTCTTTTGGTCCTTGTGCCTTAATTCTTCTATAAATCTGAAATAGCTTTGTCTCATTTGTTTTACTGTCAGCTGTAAATAGCTATGTTTTTCTTCGGTTTCAGGTATTTGCTGTAACAGAGTGTTGATGAATGTTCATATTTTTGAAGAACATTGAGTAGAACAAACACTATAATATTACTGTATTTGGCATTTTAAATACACTATAAGTCTTTAAATGCTCAATAAGTTTTACCTTTGACAGTCTCAAGAGCCAGAGGACCATCTCGTAATTGCTTCTTCTTTTTGTCACCAGCATCATGTGTTGTATTTCTATCGTCTCCATCTTCTCGGAGGTTCTCAAAGTTGCCATTTTTATCAACTTTGTCTTCATCACCTTTGTCTTTCCCTTCCCCAGTTCCCGCCACTGTACCTTCACTACTGCCATGATAAAAAGCGTCTCTTTCATGTATCCCATTTTTCCCATCACCTCCATCTTGCACACCATCTCCATGTCCCTGTGCAGCTTTGTCTTCTGCATCTGCAGCATATTTTCCAAGCTTTGCATGTTTGGATGTGTCCACTTCAGTCTTTTCGTGTTGAAACTCCTTTCGCTGTTCTGACAGGTGCATGTGGTTATCATAATCACCAACTGTGGTTCCCTTTTGACCTGCTGGAACAGCTGGATGAGTAAATAAAAACAAGTTGGGTGAATTATTCATGAAGTATCTTCAGTACTTTTTAAAAAACAATATAGAAGTATTGTAGTAATGTATTAGCTTAGTATTTTATTTAATAATGTCAATATCAAGATGAAAAATATTTCTCACCTTCTACCTTGAGGAGGGCGCTGCTGGATGCAATACCAGCAATTGCATAGTAAGATCCATTATCTGCAATTTGACAATCTTTAATTCTCAGTGTGTGAGTCAGTTTGTCCTCTGAGACCGTAATTTCATATTTGTCACTATGTTCAAGTGATGAATCCACTTTCGCCCACGTTATTCTGTCCAGGGGTGTTGACAAAACACACTGAAAGACTGCCTCGTCATTTTTAGTGACTTTAACATCCTTGATTTTTGCAACAAAATCCACATCTGGAACTACGAGAGGTGAGAAAGGGGGCATGTCTTTAAATATGAACTTCCATGATGACCACCTTGTTTCACTGTAGGCATGTTTTACCTTGAAAGTCAGTTGTAAGGACATTTGTCTCCTCAACATCAACCTGATATAATCCAGCATCATCAGGCTGAAGGTCTTTAATGCTGAAAAGATAGTTTATCCCTGATTTCTCCAGACTGTGCTTTGAGTTTTTATTTTCATCGTATGAAAGCAGCGTTCCATCCTTGTATAAGACAAAAACAGTGCAAATGTTTATTTCAAAATTAGGATTTAACTGTTGTTTTGGGGTGGGTTATGAATGCATTTTAATTCACCTTGTATAAATTTACTGCACTGTTGGAATCCTTTAGTTTCATGTCGAAGCTGAATTCAGCTCTCCCACTTGGTTTCACTTCAATTTGTTTCGTGTTCTCCAACTTCTCCACAACCTACAAATCAAAATCCATTACCTTTTTACCATTCTGAATTCTTACTGATATATAGAACTGGTATAATGAACACATAGATTTTAAACAGTACCTGGGCTTGTTCATCTTCTCTCTCTTTTTTCATCTGTTTAAGTTGTTTCAATATCCAGCGGAAGTCAGTAACACCAAACTGCAGACATATTTTTTCATAGTCTTTCTTTGGTGCACTTAGAAGCAGCTCCAAGAGTTTAGGATCTATTTCTCCTTCTTTCTGTTGTGGCAGTTGCTTTTTCTTGGTCACAACAGTTCTGAAAATGGAAAAGATAACAAAATAGCATAGTATCTCAATAGTATTTGTAGTACTGTATAGTATAGTATAGTATAGTATAGTACAGATAGAATATCTTCGCCTTACGTTTTCTTAAGCATTGCTCTAAAGTCTTGTGTTCCCTGTCCGTTTGCTTGAATAAAATAATAATAAAAAAAGGATTAAAGTTGAAACTATCATGGAATTGGAAATTTTATGTATGAATTGGCCCCAATCAGGAAATGTAGACAAACTTTGCGAGTAAAAAGACAGAGCCACAAAAATTGGTGTTTTAAAGTAACGTTAGCATAAGAAAGTTCATGCTCAAGAAAGCAATGTTAGCATAATAATTTTTTTAACCAAATATAGTTTCATACCATCTTGTGATTTTTTCTTGTTGCCACCTGGAAGAACATCAGCAACAGCAGGAAACAATTAATTTTTTTTACATTTTTCAGAGTAGTACGTTTTTCTTTTGTTAACCTGTATGAATAAATCCCACCTTCCATCACACTCAGAGTGACTGTGCAGACAGCGTTTCCATACTCATTGGTTGCAAAGCACTTGTAGGTGTCAGCTTGGTCAGGCTTTGCATTTGGTATCTGAAAAACAAATTACAGTACTGTACATAAATTGAAAAGTAACTGTATGTAGATCAGTACATATACCTGTACTGTATTACTATAAAAAGGTGTATTTTTACTAGAATACAATTATAAATTAAACATGGGCGTAGCTTAATTTTTTATATCTTACAGAAGTATTTCAAAGTGAAAATATATATTTTAAAGGTTACATTTGGCTGGAAATGATAACGTTTTTGAGCTTGATTAAAAAGTGTAGGTATCTGCAGTGAAGATCATCTCAGGTGTTTTGAACATACCAACCCAGCCACTTTAGTTTGGAGTGCTCTGTGTCAGAATGATCTCTTTCAGTGAAGAGTTCAAATTTACATGTGGAAAAAACTTTCACTTCACCAGCCTTAGAGTAGAAAATAGAAACCTCCACATCATTTTTTTTCTCCAAACTTTACTTTTATAAGCATTTAATGCACAGTAGACGGGGGAACTTGCTATTAAAAAAAATTCTCATCAGAAATTGCATATTTTTTTCTATAAGTTCATTTTAGTTCTGTGGCTATTTATCAACAGGAATAATTTTAAAGATATGATTTTACATTTTGTGCTCCTATGAAAACAAGTGGGTTTTGAAAGAAATCAAATAAACACTACTGTATTAGGTTTCTTTACACTTTGTGACTTTACTGACAGGGGAAAGCAGAATAATATGCTGCAAATAGTCTGAGAGACACTCATGTGGCAAATGTTCTAATCAATCAAATGTCACGTCAATGCACATCTTTATGAGAAAAAATACACATTAATACACATTTCTCTCTCACCTCAAGAATGTGTTCTCGAGTTCTTTCATCATATCTGGTTTTGTATTTTTCTGGATTGTTCACTTCCCCTTTGTTGCGACCCCATGTAACAGTTGGTGTTGGCTCTCCACTCACCGTAGCTTTAAAAAAGGCTTTTTTCCCTGAAAAGGGGTAAACACACATAGCCAGAGACCAGTGAAACAGGGAACACCAGTGCATTATTTTATTGCCCTTTCACCGCGCTTGCTTTCTACCTTCTTGAACAGTTGAGGCCATCGGTTTCCGGGTGAAGTCTGGTGTTGATTTTCCTGCAGGAAGTATCTCCACAAACTGAGTGATCATAACTCCAGGGACTCTGGATCTTTTCTTGATTGCCACTGTTAAGATCAGAAATAGTATTTAATAGCAAAAGCATGACTGTGCAAGTGTTGTGAGCTTTAATATGGGCCGAGAGGTCACCAGGAGCTGGAAACATTATAAATATTAGTGCTGTATATGCCAGCAAAGTAAAGATTTATTCAAACACTCAAACATTAAATGAGAAAGTAATGAACAAAGTGAGCTGCAAGCAAGCTTCCAGATGTATCTATTTAATTGTAGGTATCTACATTCTTTATCAAGGTAAAAGGTTTAAAATGTAGAGATTTAGCTACAAAATCTGTTTTACGCAAATAAAGTTTCTTTTAATGTAAGATTTAATTTATTTACCCTTAAAAAGAAGAAACAATTTGAACTGTAGTTTGTGAAATAAACATAAGAACTCTATCTATCTATCTATCTATCTATCTATCTATCTATCTATCTATCTATCTATCTATCTATCTATCTATCTATCTATCTTTTTATATACAGTATATATATTTTTTATACATCCTTTATGATTGTTGTTGTCGTTGTCCATTGCTGTCATCACTCTTCGTTTAAAATTCACGTCTCTGGTAAATGAGTCCCAGAGGCTTATGGGAATAATTTGTATAAATAACAGTTGAATTAATGTTACATTATACAAAATATATTTTTATTTTTTAGAATGTAAAAGTATGTTATTCAAAGTGTTAAGCATAATTTTGATGTGTATATGTAATGCCATGATAAATGTATGTTTATACTGTAAACTGCCTGTTTTCACAATATGGTGGGTTGCCAGTTGGGCTTGTTTTGATGGAGCTGGTCGCTTGTTTCTGTCTCGAGATCTGGCAACACTGGCTCAGGCAGTTGTGAGTTTGAGGACAGAGATGGAGCATGAAAATTGATTATGCAAATAGATCCTGACAAATGTTTCAACCAGAACCTCAATTAGTTTTACATGTTGAATACAAATTAATATTCAGTACTGTATATTATTCTGTTTTTTGATTTTCTACATTGCCTTATAATCTGTCTGTTTTAGCAACGATTGACATCTTTGCTTTAACTTGTTTTAAAAAAAATATATATGTATTTCTCTTATGATTGTCTTGTTGATTGTCCAAGGAAAATCTATTGCTGTATTGTTCCTGTTGTCATGATCCTTAGTTTGTAGCGAGGTCTGAGAATCTTCACCAGCATGTAGCCAGGTCTCTTGGGAGTCCTCAAGGCTCATTCAGAATAACCTACCTAAATAAAGGTTTAATTATTTCTTAAAACTGTTTTATTATTAGCCTACCATCATTATAGCATTGGTTCTATTATGGTATTGTCCAACACAAATAAACTAAGGAAATGTTTTTTCTTTCAATAAATAGGATACAGCTGATTAGAGGATGTGGGGGCTCTTAAAAGAGCCTTTGAGGAGTTCAGTGCATCAAAGATCACTTCTTGGGAGCTGCCTTCTTGGCTTTGGCTGCCTTCTTTGCTGGAGATTTCTTGGCTGCAGGGGCCTTCTTCACCACCTTCTTGGGACTTTTGGCAGCCTTCTTGGGGCTCTTGGCGGCCTTCTTGGGGCTTTTGGCTGCCTTCTTGACCGCGGCGGGCTTCTTCACCTTCTTG
>JARVGV010001459.1:16629190-16640933 GCA_031762435.1 Hypsolebias longignatus | reverse complement strand
TATCAAATGTACTATAAATCGGTAAATTGTGATGAGTTATTTATTTGGTTTATGGATAATCATTGTTTGAATTGATTGTTGGAATTGATTTTGTTTTAAAAGGGGACAGATATAAGATTTTTTTCTTCTTCTGCTTCCTTTCATTTTAAATCTGTTTTTTTGTTTCCTATCTGGTTTGTAATTTGTTTCTTTTTTATTTTTAATTTGAAATGAATAAATATTAATAAAAAAATAAAATAATTACACATTATTATTATTATTATTATTATTATATTGGTGTAAAATTATGCTAAATAAGGAAATATTAAAATTTTACCCTTTAACATGACACCGTTTGTCTATTTTCTCAGTTGAACTACATCTTTGTTACTTTGTGAATGTTTGCTTAGCATAGACCATGCATCTCACGTTGCTGGTGCTGAGGCTACTAAATGTATCAATTTCTCTGATTGCACGTCAGGATACCAGCATTTTACAAAAACATTTGTGTAGTAACCCAGACATTGTCTGGTGAGAAAACAACAAACTATACAAACATGCCATAAAAAGTGTAGGTCAGCCAATATAGCTTTTTTCTTTCTTTTTTTAAACATCTTTGATATTTTTGAGAAATATATACTTTTTGAAACTTGTAAAAACAGTGTAAAAAGGGCCCTTACGTGGCTAGCTGTTAGCCTAATCTGAATGAAGAAATCTGGCCTTCCTCCATTTTGACAGAACATCACGTCAGAAACGACCAGACTATCTAAAGGCAGTGTCAGAATTAAATAAAAAGCAGTTTTTCTACACACTCACACACAGTCAAATGTTTAGTAAAAACATGAACATGGCAACCGGTTTGAATACCTTTTTTGGCAGGAATCAGCCACTTGGTTGATTCTGATGGTTTGGAGCAGCCCATGTCGTTTTTAGCATAAACTCTGAACTGGTATTCTCGGCCTGGCATGATGTTGCAGGCCGTGAATCTATTGTTGAAGATTCGATCTCCAATAGTGTGCCAGGTTCTTTTGACCGAGTCACGCTTAGTCACCAGGTAGTGCAGCCTGTCATCTCGTTTCTCATCAGGAGACGGGGTCCATGAAATGGTCACGGTGCCAGGCACATTTTCATCCAGCTCCACGGGACCAGCTGGCTTCGGCTCATCTGGAGGGAAAACGAAAAATCATTCTCAACCAGGAGCCAAGTTGACACAGTAAAAGAGCAGAGGGCAGCTGTATATGCAAGTCACCTGTGACTCGAATTTCAACGCTGAATGTTTCTTGGCCTACAATGTTTTTGATAAGGATGGTATAAATTCCAGTATCTGAGCGCTCAGCTGAAGGAATCAGAAGCTGAGATGTACGGTCAGCGTTGCTGATGGTAACCTTTTTAGACACAGGCACTCCATCCTTCAGCCAAATTACATCTGGCCAAGGTGAAGCCTACAAACAAAAACATTTATACGTTATTTATTATTATTATTTTTTTAACATATATCTCATAAAAGAAAAGCCATGGATATTATTAATCATTTCTTGTTTACCTCAAAGTTAATGTTGAATCGTGCTGAATTGCCTGCTCTTACAATCATAAAACTCTTGATTTTGGCATCTGTGAACCGTGGCCTCACTATATAAACAGCAAGTTGAAAGTTTTATTGTTTGTGTCAATAACAAACAAACAAACAAACAAACAAACAAACAAAAACACTCAAAGTATCTCTGTTGCCATAATACTGTACAAGTTGCTGGTGAAGATTCTCAGTCATCCAGGACATGATAAAATTAAAAAAAAAAAAAAAAAAAAAAAAAATCAATACAGAAACAACTTGACTTTATTTGTATTGTATTTTATTGTACTGTACTGTATTTATTTGACTTTATTTGTATTTCTGTTACAAATAAAGTCCAGTTGTTTCTGTATTGAATTTTTTTGATAATACAAGTTATAGATTAAAGTAAACATTCAAATATTATTATGCTCAACTGCAGCTGTTTGATGTTTTCACTAATTATTATTATTATTATTATTATTATTATTATTATTATTATTATTATTATTATTATTCATGCTTCACCCTATTGGGATGAAATCTGTTGTGTTCAGGCCTTTTATTATGAGGCTAACGTTCATCAGCAGTTCTCAGGATTTGTTTTCTGGATAGGGTTTTGGAGAACAGTGCCCAAGAGTGTCTGGGTTTCTTAAATACCAATAATCTGGATCTTATTGCTGTTTTTCTTTTGCATTTTATTGGTAAATGCAACTGGGACCCTGTGCACATATTCTCGTTCCACCACATGTACCACATGTGATGCTTATGAAAAAAAGAAACTCTGACTCTGACTCTGAATCATCCACAAAGTGAGACATCAGTGGGTACTACTTTACAACAAAGCCTAAATAAAAGCATTTTAAAGTTCTCTTTAATAGTAAACTAAACTAGAATTGGACATTTTTCTCCCACAATTCTGCACCCAATGCATGTGGTTGGGGGTATTTTTAGTCCTTTTTGTCACAATATTAGATTTAACAGTTAGATTTGAGTGCAAATTTACTTACCAGGAGGTGGCGTGGCAAGAATGTAGTTGTCGAGCTCCTGAGGCTCCCCCTCTCCTCCATCATTAGTAGCAATGACTCTCACCCAGTACATGGCCATTGACTTCATGCCCTTTACTGTATAGGAAGTCATGGTTGTTGCGTTTGAATTGCAGCGATCCCACTCTGTATTTTCTGCTGGTCTGATCTCCACAAAATATCCCTTCGCTTCATCCGCAACCTCCTTAATGTCCTTAGGTGCAGTCCAAGACAGGGACAGGGTTGTGTAGGATGAATCCGTCACTTTCAAGTCAAGGACTTTTCCAGGAGGCTCTGTATCACAAAATTCAGTGTCAGCTTTTACATTTCACACTAAAACCTCACACAATAAAAAAAAAAAAAAAAGACTGCCGTGTCATAATATTCAAAAAGCCACTTACTTTTTGGGTCCCTGGCAAACACAAACTCAGATGGTGAACTAAATTCACCAGCTCCAGAGTCGTTGATTGCAGCCACACGAAACTCATACTCCATGCCTTCAACCACATCTTTAACGGCAAATCCTTTACCTGGACAGCCGGAATGTGAATATGGGGGTAGTTTATTATAGCAGAAATTGTTTTAATACTTGTAAAGTGAAATGGCAGATACATTATGGAATAACCTTTGATTATTTCATTTGGTGGGTGGACTAAGCCCCAGAGGTTGCTGCCTTTCTTGCGTTTCTCAAGGTTGTATCCCAGAATATTGGTTCCTCCAGTGTCAGCAGGAGGAGACCAGGTGAGACTGATGCAGTCCTTGAAGGCACTGGCAACTTTTGGTGCTGATGGTGGTCCAGGGTATGCTGTACACACACAAAATAAAACAGAAAATAACCCCACTGCAAGAAGAAATTAAATTCTCTTCCATTTTGACCATATTAAAACACATTTTATGTATAACTAATGTTCTCTATTAAGTTGGAGAATATAGGTTGGTGAGGTAAGTATGTTTGTTTATCGGGTCACCAACACGGTGCCCATGGGCACCTGCTCGCCCGCAGGGACCACGTGAGTTGCCCATGGGGCATGTTTTTAAAAAATAGCACACATCATCAAGGAGCACCGCCTAAAAATTGTCAATAATTATGTTTTATTAATTTAAGTAATTACATTTGCATGAATGTCAATTCAAAATGAAAATAATTAATGAAAACTTTTAGAATAAAATGTTTCACTGATACATCTTAGCAACCTTTTCTGGAGTCAAAGTTCTGATTGATGCAGAGATGAACTGAGTTCTCTGTGAGCAGCACAACTACAAACTGTTTTTACTTTGCTGAGTAGAAAAGAAAGTGGCAGAAGAAAGTATTTTCACAGTAACTGGGATAAATAGTTTGTTAACAGTTATGAAAGACAAATTGCACTCCATTGCACAATTACAACTGGTCCAAAATGCTGCAGCCCTATTTTTAACTGGTACAGATAAAAGAGAGCACATCACACCCGTTTTTGCCTCCCTGCATTGGCTCCCGGTTCATTTTTGAATTCAGAAATTCAGAATTCGAAATCCCTCTGTATGTTTTCAAATCTCTGAACAGCTCTGCCACCTCTTATCTCGCTGATCTGCTGCAGCCATATGTCCCACAGCTCTGTCTGAGGTCAGCAGATCAGATGCTTCTATTGGTTCCAGGAACTTGTCTTGGGCTCAGAGGTGACAGGGCCTTTTTTGTTGCAGGTCCAAAACTGTGGAATGAGTTACCACTGCATGTCAGGCAGTCCCCCTTTCTCACTGTTTGTAAGTCTTGCTTAAAATTCCACTTTTATTCCCTGACTTGATACAGTGTGATTTGTTTTTACCCTGTCTTTATTCTACAATGTTAGCCATTTAGTTATTATCCTCTTCTATTCTGATCTATGTATTTTTTACTGTGCTTTGCATGTTTGTTTCTGTTGTACAGCACTTTGGTTGGCCTTGTTGCTGATTTAAGTGCTTTATAAATAAAGTGGTATGTATGGTATGGTATGGTATGGTGTGGTATGGTATGATATGGTACATGTGCATGTCTCATTTGTGGTGTGACTGCGACATCAAAGCGCCACAGTGTGGAGTGACACTTCATCAGCTAACACATTAGCTTCAGTGTTTCCTCTGCCATTATACAGTACAAGAAGGGCGCTCCACCCTGTCAACTGAAGTGAGTGCGCTGCCACCCAAACCATCCGTGAGGTGGCACTCCTTCTCCCTCACGAACCGTTTCTTTATGACCAGATGTTTGTAATGGGGCATGACTTGTTGGAGTGGATATCATAAAATCAGAACATTTGTATTTTCCATATAAATCCTTGTGTTATGTAAAATACTGTATATTTATTTTTTCACCATCTACTAATTTGTGGTTTGTGAACATCTCAACTGATTAATTCAACTTCAAGCTGTAATTTTAATGTTATCCAGGATCTTATAGGAGAGTGTTAATTTTAAGGTGCTTGGAGAACTGTTTGTCCTGAGGTTACCTTTAGTTCCAGCTTGAATGTCCTCTGTTTCCATCAGCTCGCTGATGCCTATTTCAGTTTCCACTCTGATGCGATAGCAGTATCTTCTGCCATGATCCACATCACTGTCCCTGTATTTGGCCTCTGGGCCAATTGGCCCCACCTTCTTCCAGGTGTTCCGTCCAATTTGTTGTCTTTCAAGAATATAGTTTTGGATCTTGCAGCCACCACTGTCTTTTGGAGGTCTCCACTTGAATTCAATAGCAGAGGAGCCGGCTTCAACAATCTCAAGAGGTCCCATTGGAGGTGTTGGCTTATCTGTCATAAAATAACGCGGCACAAAGAACAATGATTCAACTGCACAACACATATTTTCCTTTAGTTGTGTTTTAGTGGTTAAAAAGCTATATATAGCAGAAATACATATGTTTCTTTAGGATCTTCCCAGTATATATACGTATATATACCCAGTACGTTGAGCTGGCTGATGGCCTCAAGTGTGCCAAATTCATTTTTGAGTTTCATCTTGATTTCACCGCTGTCTTTACGCTGCAGCTTCAACATAAGCAGACGACTGCTTCCCTCTGACGTCTCAATCTTGATGTTGCTTTCTTCTGAAAGTTCTTCGCCCTCACGGTACCACTGAACTTTTATAGGCTCTCGCCCAATGAAGGACAAATTGAAAGTAGCCTTATGTCCCTTTTTCACAGTGACATGCGTCTTAAACGCTTCTAGCTCCTCAGCATTGAATCTGGGTGGATCTGAAATCACCAAAATACAGAAACAAATTCAAGGTTTATGTTACAAATTACTGTTGGTTGCCAAAAAGTGAAGACCGATATTCATAAAAATGCCTCCTCTTCAATCATTATAGTAATTTATACAATTCTTTTTTAAATTTATTTTGGCATTTATTTATTAATTTTTTTACCCTCAACAACTATTTCAGCCTCCGTCTTGCGCCCATCTGCTTCAAATTTATATTTTCCAGCATTTTCTTCTGAAACTTTGAGAATTTGCAGCCGGTGGAAACATCCCTCTTTTGAAATAGTTAGGTTATCAGATGATTGAATCTGGGGGGTGAAAAAAAGAGCAAACAACGAAACAAAAAACACTACTGTGCTTAACTGCTTCAGTAAATATCTACAAATACATTAGATGATAAGATTTCTTACTTGGGCTCCATCTTTGTACCAGCTTCCTGCACAGTCCTCGCTGCTTACTTTACACTCCAGCACCGCTGCTTCTCCAATAATGGCTTTGCAGTCGGAAAGGCCAGCTTGAAAGTGAACCCCGGGTTCTGAGAGTTTAACAAACAAGTCAGTAAAATGATTCCCCTCATCCCACTCCTCTCCCGCTTCATCCATATAGTTTCTTTTGAACTGGGAACTGACAATCACATTAAACACATGTTTTATGTAAATTATTTGCAGTTCGTGTCTACATTTGCGTGATAGGTATGAAGATGGTGTATTGTTCAAGTTGTTAAAAAGTTGTAAGAAAGCATTTTTACCCACTTCATAAATGATACTTTGTTATTAAGATTCAGCTTAAAATCATGTTTTTAGAAGGTTTCCTTCAATGTAGCTATCCTGAACTCTTCATAATGCTCACAGGAAAGTCTCCGGTGGAATTCATTTGCCTCCTTTCACTTCTTGACTGAAAGACAAGCTATTAAGAAATGAAACCTCCCTCTCAGTGCTGGCAGCTCCGTGGCTGTCTGAAGAATTTATTCCTTTGTCTGACACAAATTCAGTCTTCAGTGAAATTACAGATGAAAAAGGTTTAGAGTACAGAGATCCTGCAAGGTCAACTTAAGCCGTCCTCCATCTCACAGGTCTAAGAGTGCATATAACGTCAGAGCAGAAGTGTTTCTGTAGGAGCATGATTTCATCCACTGCGTATAAATAATTCACCTCAATGCACCGATTCATCCTGAATTAATGCTTAAAACAACAAGCAGCAATGTTAACACAGATGCGCACAAAGCACAGATGGATTTGAGCATTGCAAACACAAAACACAGGTTGACATATAATTTTACGCTGATGTCCAATCTGTAGGTCAAAGAAATTATTTTAAACAACAAAGGTGACTGCTATTAACTAACACCACTCATAGATATATAATCTACTGTTAAGAATCTCTCTCACACATTCAGGGTTCAGTCTAAACAAAACATTGGCAGTAAGAGACAAACGTGTGGTCACACGTCTAATTGCTGGAAGAAGCATACTTATCCAATGACTTTATGTAGTGATGACGTCTGCCATGCAGCAGTTTTTGTCCTGAAGTCTTACCACTAACTGTCTGCCTGCTTTGATCAACAGGCCTGGCCATGCATGGCCTGAACATCTGTCAGCTGCTGGCTCACCTCCATCACCTCCTCTCACCACTTGTAGGAGATTCATGACAGCATGCTGCTGGCACAGAGCCAGTCATCCCTGGCTTTACTCTTGTTACTGTTTTCTTTGCCTTTATTTTTCTTTCTTTCTTTCAATTTTAGTGGAAATCACCATAAATTTCATAAATCCAGTGCTGTTACAAGTAATATAAAAAACAACAACAAAAAACAAACATAAAAATCAGTAAGGATGGCCATTGAAAATGTCAACATTAAATATGAATGAACATAGTTGTAGAAAAGATAAATTGCAGCTTACATTTGTTCAGTATGTCTCGCTGCGTCAGATCTATTTGTTTTAGGTTTTCAACTACACCGAATGGCTCGAGGTGCTTCTGTTGGCTTTTCACTTTTTCCAGTTTTTACAGTCAGCGTTATTAATCCACACAGGAAATCAACCAAAAACCTCATAGTCATTTAAAGAAAAAAACATGTCTATAAACATAAAATAACAATTATTATGCTCAAAACACAAATATAGACACTCTATATTTTGTTTAATATCAAAGAGAAGGAAATACCTTTTCAAATAGCTTAAACTGTCACGTACTGTATTGTGTGCTTATGGCATAAAAACATACATGATTATTTTAGCATTTAAGTTAGTCTTTATTTCAATTTGCTATGTCATAGGCCATAGATAATAAAACAGTAATATGAAAAACATTTTCATAACAAGACTTGGATACAAAATGATCTAAGTGTAAATAATTAAAATAGGAAATGTGTTAAGGAAAAAAAAAATCTGATTTAACTTATGCAATAAACTTCATATAACTATATTTTATATGATACATCCTTGTTGCATGTTCAATAGTCTGATCATAAACACAGAAAACATCAAACTTTACTCATAGTTTTCATTTCCTTACTTCCTGCATCAGTTTTTGGAGATAAAAGGAGTCTCCCTGACAGTGACTGTACAGGTTATTATCATCTGAACCTCTAAAGAAACATGAATAAAAACACACATTTTAATGTCCTAATAATTATGGCAACACATCCAGTATCACATAAAGAATTGATCACTTACCTATAACTGTATCAGGAATCAATGGACCAGCCCTGATTCGTTTTTTCTGTTTCCCTCCTTTTCTTCCATCTTCTCCATCTCCTTCATCTTCTCCTTCTTTATGCTCTCTTTCTCCACTTCCTTCTCTTCCCTCCCCCTCTTCTCCCTCCCCCTCAGTATCTTCATCAGAATCCTCAAAGGAGTCTTCATCTTCTTCTTCTAAATACTCTTCCAAATCTTTTCCCTCAGCACCTCCAGCTGTAGCCCCTTTCGCTGCACCGTTAGCTCCTGCTGCAGCACCACCGGCACCACCGGCTCCACCAACATGACCAGCACCTGCAGTCCCACTGGCCCCAGAAGCTCCAGCAGCTCCACCACCACCAGCACATCCACCCACACCAGTAGCACCAGCAGCACCACTGGCAGCTCCAGCAGCACTCCCTGCACCAGCCATGCCACCTGCACCACTGGCAGCTCCAGCAGCACCCCCTGCACCAGCTGCACCACCTGAACCAACAGCTACACCGGCTGCACCAGTGGCTGCAGCACCAGTTCCGATGCCATCACCAGCAGAGCCAGCTCCTCCGGCACCACTGGTAGATGATCCTGCTCCACTACCAGCACCATCAGCACCAGCTCCTTTTTTCTTAGTTTTTCTGGCAGCTCCTTCCTTTCTAGCTGCAGCCCTCTTGGCCTTTGCAGCAGCTTTCGCCGCCTCCTTTGCAGCAGCTTTGGCCTCAGCCTCTGCCTTTTTAGCTGCTTCCTTCTCAGCTCGAGCAGCTGCTTCTGCCGCTTCTTTCTCTGCTTGAGCTTTTTTTGCTAGTTCCATTTTTTCTTCCATTTCTTTCTGATATCTTTCATGCTGTTCCTTAGCTATTCTTAACAGCTCTTCATCATCGCCTGCACCCGCAATGGTAGCTTTGCGTTCTCCCTTCTTGGCCTTTTTGGAAGGGTCTTTGTTAGCTATGAAAGAAAAAGAATGTAACATTAATTCAAACATTACTTTTTATATTATTTGCATTAAAAAAAAAACATTCACAAAGATAAATGTTTGTCACCTTCAACAATAAGCCAGGCATTGCAAGACTTAATTCCTGCCACAACAGCGTAGATCCCAGCATCTAAAGGCTTGCAGTCTTTCACCAGCAGCTTGTGGATTAGCTTATCTTCTGATACAATGATCTCATGTTTCTCACTGTTGGAGAGCAGAGTGCTCTTGCCGTACCATTTGAGCTCCGCTATTGGTGCAGTTAGGACACATTGAAAGAGGGCATCCTCTCTTTCTTCTGCTTTGACCTCTTTTATTTTGACAGCAAAGTCAACTTCAGGAACTGCAGGATTAAATAAAAAACACAAATCAACAATAACCAAAAAAAAAAAAAACATCAGTTTTGTTCATTTACTTTTAGTGGTTCCATTTTTTTATAGCTGTTCATACTCATGGTGCAAGTTTAATTAATTTGAGACTGGATTTTAGTCATGCACAGTAAGCATAAACTCTTGAAGTGGATTATTTAAATGTAATATGCTTCCAAAAACATACCTTTAAAATCTGTGGAGAATACATTGACTCCCTCAACATCCACTGAATAAAGCCCCGCATCTTCCTTATTTAGGTTTTTAATTGTGAATATATATTTCTTGCCGACTTGTTTTAAACTATGCCTCATTCCTTCACCCTCTTCTTTAGTGAACGGAACCATAACACCATCCTATATGGGAACACACAAACTTTTTTTTTTAATACAGAATAAACAAATAGCAGTGAAATATAACACAAACTGTATGTTTCACCTTGTACAAGTAAATTTTGCTGCCAGAATCCAAAAGATCCATATCCAACTCAATTGTTGCACAGTCATCACCTTTGACCTCAATAGGTTTTAGTGTCCTGATATGTGTGATAAACTGTGAAGAAAATGAATGTGTTAATACAATGCATAATAAAGCTGCTAGACAAAATGACAATAAACATAAACTGTGTTTTAGAGAAGGCTAGCTCAACGAAGCGTTTTTTTTTTTTTTTTGCTGTAAGCTACGTACCTGCGCAATCTCCTCTTCTCGCTCTCTTTTCATTTCCACAAGTTTTTTCAGCATCCCGCGGAAGTCTGTGACGCCATACTCAGCACAGATCCTCTCGTAATCTTTCTTGTCGGCACTAAGCAGGAGTTCCCAGACTTTTTCGTCTGGTTCCATTGGCTTTTGCTCCCGTGTTCCATCTGAATTACTGCAAAACAGAAAAACTGTGAAGCTACACTGCAACAGTTGTTTTTATACCAACACTAACGCTGTACCAGGGGTCTGCAACCTGTGGCTCTGAGGCCACATGTGGCTCTTTAGTTCCTCATCTGCAGCTCTGTGAAGCTTTGACCAAAACTTTGTCACTACAATTTTTATTTTATTTTTATTTTTATTTTTTTTTTGCTGTATTACTTCAAAGTGAGATACTTCATTTCTCCTTCTGCCACATAGGGCTGCAGAGTTCAGTGTTTTCATTTTCATCCAAAAGGTAGAAGATTTTATTTCTTTACATCATAATTATTTTTATTTTTGTCTCAAAATGTAAAAATGTCAGTAAATGTTGAAATTCATAATTGATTATTAGTTTTAAAACATCAACCCCCACTGGTCAGAAAAGCCCCCTCCAGCTTGCTCAAAGTGGCCCATGGGCCACCAGTTGATCATTACAGTTGTAGAAGGTTTCGTGGCTTGGGGTTCTTTTTTATTTAATGAGTGAAGGCACAGAAATGGCTCTTTGATTAAAAAGGCTGCAGACCCCTGCACTATATGAATGTCTGCCTTAAAAATAACTTTTTTTTTTTTTTTGGCTTGAAAACTTGAGAAAATAAAAATAAATATTCACCGTTTTTTAAGCTTCTTTCTTAGGTCTGTTAGATCTGTGAAAACATCAAATAATCTGTTTTGTAATTTTGAGTATTTGACAATACGCTTTTGTTTCTCATTGTTCTTTTGTTTTAATAAAAGCAAACAAAAACAAAAAAATCCCCAGCAACAATGTAAACGCGATGTTTAAACCTCACCTTCAACTTGTAATTTTTGAAGTTCCTTTGTCCTGGAAAATCCCACTGTGAAAAAAAAAAAAGTAATCTTGTAACTCAATATTGTTTTGTACAGTTATTCAGACATAGATAAAAAAAAAAAAAGATACAAATCCTACTTTCAATAACGTTCAGGACAACGGTGCAAACTGCTCTGCCATATTCGTTTGTTGCATAACACTTGTATGTGTCTGCATCTTCTGGAGCCACTTTAGGGAACTGATGAAATGCAAACAGAAATAAAGTTAATTTACAGTTTTTTATTTTATATATATATATA
>JARVGV010001459.1:16543688-16554564 GCA_031762435.1 Hypsolebias longignatus | reverse complement strand
TTTCTACAATTTTTTTTGCTTTGTTTTGTTTTGATTTTTTTGAATGTCCAGAGGACCAGACTTAGCTTTTTTAGAGTGGGTGATAGTCATTCTTTTAAGGAATGCTGTGCTGTTAGTTTTATTCTGTTTTTCAGTTGTAAAAAATATAATTTGTCCAGTATGCTTACAGTTCTCAGCTAGCAGTGTTGCTTTGATGCACCTCCATTACTCACTGGTTCTATGTACGGTATATTACTATGTTGTTTTTTATTCTTATTATTCGTTTATTTTTCACTTTATTTTATTTTTTTACCTCAGTGTGTGCCTGTATTATACAGTGACCTCACCACCTCCTTTTTTTTTTTTTTTTTTTGCAGCTGTCAGGAGTCAACTTTCCAGCTGTCTCACCAGACCGTGTTAGCTGATTCGTTGAGGTGGAGCAGATATATCCTGACATATTGCGACCAGATTGTGGCTGTTGTGGGAGCTGCCCCAGACAGGATTTTTTTCAATTTCATCCACACCGGAGATGACAATGACAAATGGTTCTTATTGAAATAGCCATGCACTGTACAGCCCCTGGAAACGGAAACCCCATCAGGATAAATTGCAGCTCTGTATCAATGCTGTGTCTTTTGCCTATGTGCCTTTTCTTGTAACAAAAGGCCCAATTAAGCCTCTACAGAAATCTAAATCTCAAATAAAATTATTGCTGCTGTGTGTGTTTACATGTAGCTATAATAGGCTGACAGGCCTTACAGTATTGTGCTATTGTTACTGCAGCACATTGTCATGACTTTTTTTTTTTCTTCTATTGATTTATGGGTTTGTGTCACCAGCAAATACAGTGTCAGCTCTTTTATTCCTGTGTACAAGAAAACATTTACACTGCTGGTTTTAAAAGTATAAATAAAACTGCAGCGGCTTGAGTCCACCAACTTCAGAGCTGATGGAGTGAAAGGATCTTTGTTGACAGACGTGACCGATTAAACTAATTTCCTGCTTGAGGCAAACAGAAGGAGAGCGTTTTGGACGTCATATGAGAGTAACTCTGCTGACTCAATCGCTGAAAGTTTTTATTTACTTCACATGTATAAAAACAGAGTTTCCAAAATAGTAAAAAAAAAAATGTTTATTGCTATCAAGAATATAGGAGGGAGATGTGGTACATGATGAAAAGCAGTGCTTCTTAATTATCACCTGCTGCCGAAGCTGAAGGCAAATCATTTATGTATTTATTTTTGCCCATGTCAGTATGTGTGTGTGTTTCTTTGTCTGTACTCTTAGCAATATTTTTTCAATTCAAACTTTATTTATACAGGTAAGTCTCATTGAGCCTCATGGACTCATTTACAAGAGAAACCTGTTTTAAACAAAGAACACAGATAACAGTAGACAATCATTAAAAACATCAAATTAAAAGTAAACGGAAGAACATCTACACCTCTAGATGCAGGAAGAGAGCTACCTGCATCATGAAGGACCCCACTCACCCAGCACACACATTTTGCCCCGCTTCCCTCAGGAAGGAGGTTGAGGAGCATTAAGTGTAGAACCACTAGACTGAGGAACAGCTTCTACCCGGAGGCTGTTAGACTCATGAATATCTAACCAGAACAATCACTGTGGGAAAAAAAAAAAAAATTACATAATGTTGCTGCTGATCTGTTTTATGTTGCTGCTGATCTGTTTTATGTTGCTGTGTTTATGCATGCTCATCTGCTCACACAGACCCATGTTCGTGCTGTTCGGCATACAGTTTTTATTGTTTTTATACTATTAGTGCTTAGTGTATTTTTAGTTAATGCTTTTCTTAGTTCATATCTTAGATCATATTACTGTTTTTCTTTTACATTTTACTATGGGACGTAACTGGGATCCTGTGTACATAATCTCATTCCACCACATGTATCAGATGTGGTGTGTATGACAAATAAATCTCTCTGACTCTGACTCCAAGAATTTATGTAAAAAAACCGGAACAAAAACAGTTACATTATAATCTAGCGATGACGACAACTAAAAACAGGAACATGTCTGCATTGGTTTTTGCTATGAACTTAGCAGTTGTTTGAAGCCACTTCAGAGGTCAAAGTTGAGAGCTTCAGATCTTTTTGCAAGATATTCAGACTAAGACTCCATGTAACATGGAAATACTGGAATATAGTGCAAATTGTTTGACCATAATGCCTAATATTTAGTCATTTTGCTAAATTAAATATTCTTACTTTAAAAAAACTCCGGTATGAAACAAGAATGGAAATATACATGCCACCATGGAATGCTGGAGCTTTTATTTTTATTTTTATTTTTTTCAAGTTTCTAAACTCTGACTTCAGTGGCGATTCTATCACTCATCTGTCAATGTAAAAAAAAAAAATAATAAAAAATAATAAAAAAATAAAAAGGTTAAAAAACAAAAACAAATGGACTTTATTCTGAAGCGGAAGACATTTCGCTTCCCATCAGGGAGGCTTTGTCAATAGTAAAATGTTTGGAGTGCGTGGGGTTCAAACTTTAAAAAACTGCATTTTTAAACCCAACCGGACCTCCATCCCAAGGACAGAACCCTCAAACCCAAACTGAGCGGTGTGGTGTCTGCCGGTCAGGTCAGTGACGAATGTTCAGACCTCTTTTTGTTAAAATTGTTTAAATTAGCTACAGTAGATTGTTGATACTTCATTGAATGATCTTTTAATTTGCTTGTTGTGAGTAAAATGCTTAATAGTCCTCCGTAAGGACAACAGAACATTAAACCTTAGTGATTATCTTAGTCTGTGTGTTTAATCAGTGCAATAATCCCTTTGTCGTCGGTTTGGTGGTTGTTACTACAGTGAACTGAATGTGACCAAGTACCTGTGGGTGGGAAGTGTTGTAAAACAACTAGAGCTGAGTTCAAAAGGTCACTGCCTCTGGACAAGAAATAAGGCTTGTACAAGATAAACTGTGCCTCGCTTGGAAAGCAGATGGGAGTGGATGAGAGCAACAGCCAGCAGCATTTGCAGGGAGAGACAAACCCTGCTGTAAAACCAAGATACTCTCCACATCCTTATTCTGTACAGGAAGAGACAAGCACTAAGATTGATCCTAATTTAATGAAATATTTCTAAATATTTGTTTTTGAAAAGCTTCCAACAAGGTTGCTGATAAAATGCTTCGCAGGCACTTTGTTGTCTGTAATTACGGCTCAACCTCTACTTGTTTTCTCATATAAATCAATATTATAAACTGTGTTTGAATACAGAAAAGCTTTGCAAAGTCAAACTGTATTAAACTGAATTCCTAAAAACAATGTTTAGTCAAAAATAAACAAGCTAAATCAAGTGTAACACAACTGCTTCACTAGATAATGACTGCTGGGTGTTGGTTCAGATTCCATGCTAACAACTTTCAGATCATACAAGTTTTATGATAAATGCTTAAATGTTAAAGGTACTTGAAGCAAAGTTTGAAATCAAACATGAAAAAAGTTATTCTTAACTCTATCAAATATTGCAACTTGAGTTAAATCCAGTAGACTTGAGATAATATGCAATTCTTCAATGTGAGTTGAAACTAATTGTAAACAAAGCACTCAACTGAGTCTATAAAAACCACATCGAATCTCGAGAGTCGTGATTGACCTACATCAGACTGGCTCTAGTTTGAGTAAGTAAACAAATATGATGGAATTTGACAAGTGTAGAATCTTGGAGAAGACATTTAGGTGGAAAATAAATGTGGAGATGCTGCCAGTCGCAAAGAAAGGGGAAAGAAGGTGCAAGAAAACATTCAAGAATAAATATTTTATATCAAGCTGGGCAGCTATGGCTGAGTGGTCAGAGCAGTCATCCTCCATTGGGAGAGTTGGGGGTTCGATTCCACCACTATGCAGTCACATGTTGAAGTGTCCATGGACACTGAACCCCTCATTGCCTCTGACTTGTGTCCCGTCAGTGTATGAATGTGATCTAAAGCACTGATTAGCTGCTACAGAATGATTTGTTCAGATTATGTCACGTCCTCTGTCCCCTGCCACGCTCACAGCTCTCCATGTCATGTTCTGCCTCTCTGTCACTGCCATGCTGCACCCACAGCTGATCAGCCTTGATTTACCGCACCTGTTCTGACCCAGATTTATGGACTCCTCTCACCACTCCACTCTGCCAGATTATATTACCTTTCATGGTTTCTGAGATCCAGCCATCTTGTTCATGCCTGACATCTCATCTCGACCTCAAGCGTTGTTCTTCGGAATTCAAGCTCATGCCTCGTCATTAGGATTTTCCGCTCTGCCTGCTGCTCCTCTGATTGTGTTCTGCCCATTTGACCCTGGTTTCGACTACTTCTTCTGCCTACGGCTTTCTGGATTATGGTTTGACCTTGTGGACTTGTTTTTGGATCTCTGACTCCCCGTGCTTGACCCCTGCTTTGTCTTTTGGACCTTGACCCTGGATTACCCCACTATTCACAGCATTAAAGTCTCCCTTTGCACCGACTCTCCCTCCGGTTGCGGTGACGTTATTCTATGCTGGATCCTGACTCCCAACTGCAGCAACAAATCAGTAAATTGTTTTTGTGTTTTGACACTCGTCTGGTTGAGTTTTGAATCCAAAATCCCTGTTCTTGACTGATTAGTTTGCAGAGATGTAGTAGAGTGCTTTAAGAATGTGTGTGTGGAGGTAAATAAATGAGGGGACAGATTGTGTTGTAAAGGGCTTTGAGTATATCAGTTAGATAGAAAGGTGCTGTATAAGTACAGTCTATTTACCATTTCTTTAGAGTGACATCCAGCTCAACATTTAAACACACGCTTTTGCAAAACCACTTCTAGATCACTGTCTTTTGTTTCAGTCTAAGCTATCTTTTTATCTGTATACTTTTCTCAATAAATCTGAGTGTAAATACTGTATATACCAATACATCAACACTGATGAACTTCTCAAACAGCTCTTAGATGAAGATTGCTAACCTGTTTTCAATCACTTCGTCAATTTCCATTGGTAAACGTAATTGTCGGCAGCATTTACAAAGGGCCTTTATTTTGTTTCATTTAAGGAAACAACCATTGATGTTTCTTTCATTATTATTAATTTTACTTTCTTCATGATTTTGCAGTGAATAACTTAAAAAAAAAACACTTATAAGTACTGTACTTGAGTCTGTAACACCCTTTGCACACACCCAAACAACATAATTTGCCAATGCAACAACAAACTTCAGTAAACTCTCTTACTGATAAGGTAACATCTGAACCACCTGGCTGTTAGGCTGTTAGTGTAACTGTTTCCCAACATTCCTTAAGGCTGAAGTGGAGAAATACCAGTTTGTCCAGCTTCAAAAATTGTAGGCGTTCAATCTTTTAAGTTTCTCCCTGCCCATATTGTCAAACTGTTATCATGTCAGACAGAAATCAAATCAAAATGTGACGGTAGCTCATCATTTAAGCATGAGTGTAAACAGACAGAAGTTGGGGAATGCACTTTTACTGTGATCAATGTGGAATTTTTTGAGTTACCATTTAAATAAAACAACAATGAAAAAAAAAGAGTTTTAAGAACATCAGAAAACACAAGATTGAAAAACTCTCGCAAGTCTTCCTCAAACACAATACCCTTTCATCTGCCACACTAAATGAATATCAGTGTTGCATTTACCAGATTCAGTGAAGTGTTAAACTGTGTGCTACAGTCTATTAACTAGTAATCATTTTTTCCTCTGCTTTGTATCATATCACAAATTTGTTTGATTTGCATACTGAAGGGAAAAAAATCAGAAGAATAAAAATAAAGCCTGCAAAATGGTTAGCTAAAGGCTTTCTGATTAGCATTTGTGTTCTTACATTGTGTTTCGAGGCTTTCACAGAGTTCAGTCTTGGCCTCTCCGTTGGGTCTGAGTCCGGCCTTGGGGTTGAACTTGTTGGACATGGTAGCGGCGGTAACCACGGCCTTCAGGCTGCGTGTGCGCTTGGGCACATTCTGCTCAGGATGCAAGAGAATCACGTAGACCTTGGGCATGTAGAGCAAACCAAGGATCACTGATGCACTCAGGCTCACAGAGATGGTTAGTGTGGTTGTTTGGATGTACATCTGCAGGAGACAAACACCAGACATGCACAGTACAAACAAATTGAACAAACAGATTTTCCTATAAGGGCAGCATACAATACAAGAAACATCTGCTGTGCAGCATCAGAATTAAAGCATCTAATGAGGCGTAGCTGGCCAGATTGTTCTAGAAGTAGTTTCTACTTTGTTCAATTGAGGCTTGAAAATTCTGCACGATAAAACGTGTTTCAAATCAGCATCTCATTTATTTTTATGATGTGTGTGCTGAACAAGCCAAGGCCACCATGTTTGTTAAAATATCTGCACTGTTTGTTTTATTATGACCACCGCATAAAGATGGACACAGATCTGAGAACTTCAGTGGATTGGACACTACTATAACTTACAACAAGCAGACTAATAAAAAAAACAAGCTCATAAACTTGTATGCATGGTCAAACCCTCTAAATGACAATGGAAAGGTAACACTGAAGATCATCATGTGGTGGCCCTAAGGTATATGGTGGCCATGAGGTGCACATAAACAACAATTGAAAAAACAGAATTACATTTGAAAAAACAAAATTACATAAAAATTAATAAATAAATGTAATACATAAATAACTTAATAAAGTAAAAAAAATAAATAAATAAACCCACACTAAAAACAAACCCCACCACTTCCAGTTTTGCTTAATGTATTTCTGTTTTTTTCAAATGTAATTCAGTTTTTTTTTTAAAATGTAATTCAGTTTTTTTTTTTTTTTTTTTTCAAATGTAACTCTGTTTTTTAAAATGTAATTCCGTTTTTTTCAAATATGATTCTAGCCACTTCCGCTTTGGCCACTCCTGCTTTGGCTTAATCTAATTTCATTTTTTTACAAATGTAATTTCGATGTTTTTCAAATGTAATTCCATTTTTTTCAAATATAATTTCTTTTTTTTTTTTTTCAAATGTAGTTGTTTTTCCAAATGTTGTGTTTTTATTGTTTTGGTTGTGTTTTTTTTAAATATAATTCTGTTATTTCAAATGTTCATATATACCTCACGGCCACCGTAGCCACCGTATCATCACTAGTTCTACTTTTTTTTTTTTTAATCTACAATGCTGCAAACAAATTAACAAGTACCTTGAATGAAGGTTTGAACAAAGAGGAGAAACATATTTTTTATACATCAGCTACAGTTTGTATGGACTCGTGGTTTCGGTGAATACCGTCCTGCATAATGAAATGTGCCCAAATGTGGAATTACTTTTTTTTTTTTGAGTCTGATCAATAAAAACTGAACAGGAAGTCTAATAAGTCAGGCTTGGCTAGTTTTAGAAGAACCAGCATGTTTGCATTTAATTGTTTTTAACCAAAATGCAGCACAACAGTTGCATGTACCTAGACAAAATCTGGTTTGAGCAAAGGTCTTGAAGTTGACAGAATGAGAGCTTTTTCTTTTCTTTTTCATTCTTCACTTTGTCTGTTTGGTTTAGTTTGGACTTCTGAGTTATTAAAAAAATCCTCTATCCAGTCTATGTTTTTAGAAATATTTCCCCTCTATGTTATTTACTAGACAAAGCATGAGATGAACATTTGCTGAAATCTAATTCATTCATTCATTTTTTATTAAAATCATGTTATGATGGTTATTAGAAATAAGCTAGTTTGTTTGTGTTCTCTGTAAAGTGCATTGAGATGGCTTAGTGTAGACCAGAGTTATGCAGCCTGATCAAAAGAGCCATTTCTGCCCTTTGGCTTAAATAAAACGTGTCCGGAGCCACAAAACCTGCTACAACTGTGATTATCAACTGATGGCCCATGGACCACTGAGTTTGTTGGAGGGGGGGCTCTTCTGGCCTGTGGGAGTGACATTATAAAACTGAAATTACATAATGAATTTGAACATTTATTGATAGGTTTACATTTTAAGACAAAAAAAGGCCATATCATCTAAAGAAGGAAAATAATTGTAGTTTATTCCAATTTAGATAAAACAATTAGAACACTGAACTCTGCAGTCCTATATGAAAAATAATAAATAAGTATCGGGCAGGGCTGTGGCAACTCAGTGGCCAGTGTCCTGGCCTTGCAATCCTGAGGCTGCGGGTTCGAGCCCAGGTTGTGTCAGAAAGGGCTTCTGGCATAACAAATTGCCAAATCTTTCATGCAAGCAGTGATCCCTGAAGAAAGGAGCAGCTGAAAGAAACTTACTGTTATTTACTACTTCAACAATTTCCTGAAGGATCAATAAAGTTCTTATCTTACCTGTAAATATCTGGAAAAAAAAAAAAAAGACAATAAAACTATCAAAACTATCCTTTTCTGTTGTGGGTATAAAAATCAATTAAATTTCATTACGCTTTGGCCAAAGCTTCAAAGAGATGCTGATGAGGGAGTAAAGAGCCACATTTGGCACCAGAGCCGCAGGTTGCAGACTAAAGCTTATATCTAAAAACAAAAATACAAACAAAATAACTGAAAACAGTATTGTCCTTTTACTTTTACTGACATGAACTTTTCCAGGTCTCTCTTTTAAATGAGTCCTCGAGGCTCAATGAGATTAACCTGCCTAAATAAAGGTTGAATGAACTCTGGTAATATGGAAATTGTTTAAATACTTCATAACTAGTGAGACAGAACAAAATTTGATTTTATCTGTCAGAAACTATAATATATATTTGTTTTTTACTTGTAACCAGCACCAGGTAGAGGGTCCAATCAGTTGGATAGTTGGATAAATTGTGTAAAAAGCACAACTCGTAGCCCACCAACCTGCAGAAAAGCTTCTGGCTCTGCTGACTTAGTCGGTCGTTCTAATGAACCCTGCAGCAACTTGACAAAACTCTGTGGCAGATGTGCTGATTAGTAAATTAGCTGAGGTTGACGCTCATGCTAAACTAGGACTTTTTTTTTTCAAGTAACTGACAGCAGAGATTTCGAGGATTTCATCTGTCTGACAGCAAAGAGCAGCGGTTGTCACGCACACAGCTAACGAGCTGGAACAGGCTTCCCACAACTTCAAAACCAAGCTGAAAAAAATGCATCAATGACGTTTTTAGCTGTGGTGTAGTAAATACTAAAAAGGTTGCAACAGTATGAGAACATTTACAACTGAGCTGCAGTTTCTGTGGGATGATTCTAACAGGACCAGGTAAGTTTTTTGTTCTGTTTTTGACAGAGGGTGGAGTGAACTATTGCCAGGTTATAGAGCATCCACTGCAAAAGACTAGTACTTATTTGTTGTGTAATCTTATCAAGATGACTCACAGTTTTAATTCAATCTTTTTAGTAAACCTGGACTTTATTTGTTCTTCTGATGCAAGCTGATTTGAAACAAACAATAAACGTTAAACACAATTTCTTACTAAAATGTTAATATACAGTATACAGTATTTGAGTCATTATTAATTGTTATCATGGCAAGTGTCTAATAAGTCATTTGTTCCTGCACATAAAATGTTTGAAAAATGTTCCCTTCTTGTCAGTTTAGAAAAAAAAATGATTTGGGGTTAAAATTTAACGTGATTACGCAGGACAAACTGTGAGCCCCATGTGGATAAATTATTTACCTCGCAATTTTGTGGCTTTGTACAGGTCTGCACAAGGATGTGCTACAAATCAAGTTTAACACAAGCCCTATTTGCACGGGATTAGTTTTATCTAGGGACCACATGCTATTTGTAATAATTACAGAGATTGTCTTTGTTCTTAATCCCATGCGAATAGGCCATGTCAGTAATTTGTAAAGTAAAATTTCCCCTGCAAATTACCTACTATATTTTGCTGAACTCCGAGGTCCTGTGATAATACTAATCCAATGTGAACAGGCATTGATGTGATTTGGTCAGAAATGGGTGGGATCTGATACGTAATCAGGCTTTTTTTTCCTTTTCTTTTTTTCTTCTGGGTGATTTTTTTATTTGCTCTTGGCAGTGGAGGCTGCATTTGAGTGCATAAACAACCTTTTGTGTCCCGAACATGCAAAAGCCTGTCGACTCGTAATGGTCAGATGCTAGTGGATGTTACGCAATATGCCGTGTGTTAACATCATATCCAGAAGATGTCCATAGATTTCAGCTAAATCTTAGGCTTCGGTTATCCCGTGCAAATGTGCCACATAAAAAGCAGACGTTGGGGAGTAGTTTATTAATTACATGTGGTCCCTAGGTAAAACTAATTCAGTGTGAATAGGGCCAAAGTCAGATTTTTTGTTTTGTGAAATATATTGTTTAAAAAAAAGTTAAAAACTCAATTTAGAAAGTATGCATGTGACAATATAATGTAAATATTTTAATTTTTTTTGCAAAGCTTGCTTCAATTTAGTCTCTTTGTATTCTATTATACAATAGACTGCAGGGCTTGACATTTTTGCTCAGATTGGTGCTTCCATAACATTTTCAAATGGGCGACCAAATGGGGGTCACTGATAATATTGAGATGCTACCAAAATGAACAGATAGAACATTTTATGATAAACTATCATATTAAAATGAAGAAATGTTTGTTGTGTTCACTGTGAGTAATTTTCTATTGAATTTGGCAGAAGGGGCAGTATTATTTAACAGTGCTTTAGATAAAAATGAAGTGACTTTCAGTTGAAAGGACTGTATGACTGTTCTGCGGTAACCATAAGAACTGACTGTAATTAAATCCCAGCTTACCAGCTTATCCTAATAAATTATTTCAACACACACCAGCAAATCAGAAGACATTTCCAGCTGGCATGAAATTAGAATCAGCTCATAAAAACCCCCATGTGCCAGATTTGTTTATTATATGAAGTTACCTTTAGTCTCCAGAGGACCAGACTTAGCTTTTTTAGATTTTTCTACCTGAAAAAAAAAAAAAAAAAAAAAAAAAAAAAAAAAAAAAGGAGTAAAA
>JARVGV010001459.1:16394911-16405920 GCA_031762435.1 Hypsolebias longignatus | reverse complement strand
GAGCTGACAGCTGCAGCCGCAGCGGTGTTCTGTGTTTATATGTTGTTAATGAAAAGTTCTAAAAAATAAAAAACACATGGAGTGCTGGTCCTGCAGCCCACACATCAGACCAGCTCAGCAGGAAATGTCCAGAACCTCCCGCAGCCACAAAAACAAAAGAAAAGACCAGATCAGGGATGAAGAAGAAGAATTTAATACACTGTTGCATACAAAACAGTCCGGCGCCGGGAAGTTTATTGTGCTGACACCGCATTTGCGTACGCGCTCGTAAAATTTGACCTTTGCGCGTACAGGCTACGCCGTACTATGCCGTACTACGCCGTACATATGCGACGTATGTACAGCGTAGTACGGCGTACAGCCTTACACAGAGCTATACTGGGGGCTTTACGACCGCCTCTCCAGTGACGTCATCACACCTCACGTTGACTTTTTTATGCAGCATTTTATGTGTTTTTTGATTTTTTTTTTAGGGTATTGTGTTAGTTAACTGTTTGGAAATACAGCAAAACTGCGTTCTAAGTACGCTGTTGTTGTGTTACATTGAAAAAAACGTTTAAAAAGTCGTTTACCGTTCGCCATGTGCTTTCAGTTTCGGGTTACGTTCAAAATCCGGACTTACGTTTTGCCATGTGTTTTCAATTTCGGGTTACGTTCAAATCGGTATATGACCGAGCCGTTGTAACAGAACTCGAACGTAAACCGAGGACCACCCGTACTGTATTTATAAGACTGAGCTGAATACAGCTCCTCAGACTGAAGAAGTTTTTCGGAGGAAAGATGAAACGTTTCCACAATTTTTTTTTGTTTGTTTATTTTTTGATTGTCCAGAGGACCAGACTTAATTTTTTTAGATTCATAGAGTTAGTTTTCAGTCTTCTCTGGTCTGAGGTCAGAGGTCACAAAGAGCAGCCGCTCTGCAGGTGGAGGAGGAATTTCAGGGATTTGCTCATTAGATCAGCAAGGAAAACCATTTTAGAAAAAAGTCTGGGCTTAAAGCAAAAGAAAATGTGGCACCAGACTTTTGTAATATTCGTAGGAAAAATATATGTAACATCTATTATTTTCAGAGAGGGAAGAAGCTGATATCATACCAGGGCCCCACCCTGGAGCCAGGTCTGGATGAGGAGCTTGCTGCGAGCTCCTGGTGAGTCTGTACCCATGAGGCCTGGTCAGGCTCAGCCTGAATGAGCACCATGGGTTTGCCTTCTTGTGTGCCCCATCACCTGCTGAAGGGTCCATATGCGTTGAGTGCAAAGTGCCATAGATTAGCTGAAAGTGGGGGCCTTGGTCCTCAGACCCTTATCAAAGATGGCTCTTGGGACAGGGACTGTCATTTCTCTCAAGGAGCCTGAGCTTGTCTGTGAGGTTGAGAGGTACTGACTAGATATAGTTCGGCTCACCTCAACACACAGCTTGGGATCCAGAACCAATCTCTTTGAGAGGGGCTGGACCTTTTTCCACTCTGGAGTTGTCCATGGCACCAAGCTAGTGTGGATGTATTCTTATCCCCCCGACTTGGTGCCTGTGTGTTGGAGTTTTTCCCGGTAGGTGAGAGGGTATCTCCCCTGCGCCTTCAGGTGGGGTGATGGGCTATGACGATTGTTTGTGCTTATGCACCAAACAGCAGTTTCAAGTACCTAGCCTTCTTGTAGTCCTTAGCAGGGGTGCTGGAAGGTGGGCCAGCTGGGGACTCCTTTATTCTGCTGGGGGATTTCAATGCCTACATGGGCAATGACAGCATGACCTAGAGGATTGACTGGGAAGATCAGCCTCTCTGATCTGAACTCAAGCAGTGTTCTGTTGTACTTCTGTGCTAGTCATGGTTTGACTAGTCCTGACAGGTCCTCAAGGCTCTGGATGTAGCAGGGCTATCTTGGTTAACACACATTTGCAACATTGTGTGGACATTGGGACTAGAGCCCCAGGATTGGCAGATGAGGTTGGGGGGGGT
The DNA here is from genome assembly GCA_031762435.1 of Hypsolebias longignatus. NCBI lineage: Eukaryota > Metazoa > Chordata > Actinopteri > Cyprinodontiformes > Rivulidae > Hypsolebias > Hypsolebias longignatus. Next base: position 16,403,966 of record JARVGV010001459.1, on the reverse strand, counting down.
TCCTCATTTCAAAAGGGGGCACTGAAAGGTGTGTCCCCATGTTAAGGGCATTTCCTTAACCTCCCTGGTAAAGTCTATTCAGGGGTACTGGAGAAGTGAGTGATCAATGGTCAAATCTCAGCTTCAGGAAGGACAATGCAGGTTCTGTCCTGGCTGTGGAACACTGGCCCAGCTCTTTATCCTCACTTGTGTCCTTGAGGGGTCATGGGAGTTTGCCCATCCAGTTTACATATATTTTGTGGACTTGGAGAAGGCATTCATACGTGTTCCTTGAGGTACACAGTTGGGGTGCTCTGCGAGTATGGAATTGGGAGCCTGTTACAATAGGCCAGTCAGTTAGAGGTGCAAGAATTTTGTTCACATTGCCAGCAGTAAGTTAGACCCCATCAAGGTGGGAATTGGACTCATCCAGAGCTACCCGTTGTCATACATTCTATTCATAACTTACATGGATATAATTTATTGGTGCAGCCAAGGGACGGAGGTAGTCTGGATTGGTGACCTCAGGATTCTATATCTACTATTTGTTTATGATGCGCTCCTGATAGCATTGTCGTTCTATGATCTTCAGCTCTCACTGGAACAGTTCACAGCCAAGTGTAAAGCGGCTGAGATGATGATCAGCATCTCCCGATCTAGTCATGGTTCTCAGTTGGAAAACGGTGGGTTGCTGTATATGGGTTAGGAGTGGGGTTCTGCCTCAAGTGGAGGAGTTCAAGTATCTTGGGGTTTTGTTCATGAGGAAGAACAAAGGGGGAGATTGATAACTGGATCTGCGCAGCTTCTGCAGTATTGCTGGCTCTGTGCCAGCCCGTTGTGGTGAAGGGGGTGCTGAGCTGCAAGACGAAGTTCTCCGTCTACTGGTTGGTCTACATATTCATTCATTCAACCTTTATTTATACATACCCTCACCTATGTTCTTAACCTTTTCTAGTCGCTGAAAGAACAAGATCAGGCATGCAAACGATCAAAATTGGTTTTCTCTGCAGGAAACTATCTCTTAGAAATAGGGTGAGAAATTCAGTTATCCCGGATGGACTTGGAGTAGAGTTGCTGCTCTGCACATCCAGAGGAGCCAGTTGAGGTGGTTTGGGCATCTGGTAAGGGTGTCTCCTGTGCACCTTAGGGAGGCGCTCCTGACATGTCTGACTGGGAGGAGACCCTGGGAAGACCCAGGACATGCTTGAGAGACCATGGTTCTCAGCTGTCCTGGGAACTCCTTGGGGTTCTCCCAGAACAGCTAGAAGAGGTGGCTGTGGAACGAGATTTCTGGACCTCCCTGCTTAAGGTGCTGCCCCATTGACCTGAATCTGGAATAAGAGGAATATGTATGTATGTATGTATGTATGTATGTATGTATGTATGTATGTATGTATGTATGTATGTATGCATGCATGCATACATACATACACGTGTATACACATACACGGCAAAAAAACGCGTTTAAAAAGACGTTACCGATCGCCGTTTAGTTTCGGTTTCGATTTACGGCTGTAAATCCGGACTTACGGTGCCATGTGCGTTCGGCTCCGAGTTACAGCAAAATCGAGTTACGAACGGTTCTTAGGTCCGGAACCCGTTCGTAAGTCGAGGACTACCTGCACTGTATTGGGATTTACATGTGGCTGTTAACACACCAAATTATAGTTCAATATTTATAAAATCAACTAGCTTATAGTTGGGTTTATATTTGGTTAAGGCAGCCATCTTAAATGAGATGATAAAAAAAATAAAAAAAACATGTCAGGCAGAAACTATCTTCAAAATGACAGCTTTTTAGGAAATGAAAATTAGGACATAGAAAAATGTCTTTCCTCATGTGGACACAAGTCCCAAGCTTTATTTATTTATTTATTTATTTGGCCCTTTTTATTGTTTAGTGATCTGTAAAACTAGTGAGATATTAAGGATGATGATTGAGTTGATTTTTGCAAAAACATAAAAATGACTGAAAATGAAGATACAATATTTTTTTTGTCCAAAAGCGACAATAGTTATACTGATAAATACACAGCAAAGATAAAATTCAATCACGCAGAGTCATTATATCTGAGTTAATTATATTAGCCAAGATAAACAAAAATGTTATGTTAAGAGTAAATTACTATTTATTTTTATACCTAATAACCCACAGAATTAACTGTTTTAGTGTACGAGAGATTAAAAAATAAATTGTGTTGTTTATAATTGCCTTCCTTTTTTAAATCAAAATAATCCATGTCAGGTCTCAAGACTCCCCCATATTTAAAACTTAATTTGATAATCTTATTTTATTTTATTTTTTTCTTCGTCTTCGCAGCTAATGAATCCCGCTGCACTCACTCCCTGCTGGTGGTACGTGAAAATTTGCATGGACCATTACATTAGCACATAACAATAAATTTAAGCATCATTCCTGTTTATTAAAATGAGGTTAGTGCATCCAGCGCTATTAATTGAAGTGCTGCTTTACGAAACCAACTACAGAGTAAAAAAAAAAAAAAAAAGTCAGGTCAAAGTTGTTCTTTAAGCACAGCGCTGTGTCAATTTTGGACTTGCAGAACTGCTTATAATTTCAACCAAATAGAATTAAAGACAACCTGTCTAAAGAAGTTGAATAATTAGAAGCTAAAATGGAACAAGAGGAGGTAATTTATTAAATAATGAAATTTTAAACCGTTTTACAAGCAGGTAAAATGAACAAAAACAAGCCTTGAAGCATTTTTAACTGTTCATGGAGATAAAATGGGATATTTCAACTTTTTATTACAATGTAACCGTTGCTTGAAATGCCTGATCAACAACATAAACTGCACTTCATTTCTCCATCTTGAGGGACACACTTTCTAAATGAGGAAAACGAGTATTTCTGGTGAAATATCTGTCATGTAATCCTTGCTGACTTTAAATTCTCTAAACAGCAGGTGTATGTATTAGTTTCAACCAGTTCCCAGCCGAGCAGTAGGATTATGACTACACGTCCACACTGACTTCACCGGCTCCTATATTTGGCTCAGTTACGTTGCATTTTTTAGAAGAGTGAACAGATGCACACCTTGTTGCATCATCCCACAGCTCACTGCCACAAGCCTTTCTGCCTATCATGCTTTCCTCCACTTCACTACATGTACAGTGTGGGTTTTGACAACGAGCTGAAGCTGAGAAACCAAATGTCTTTGATACAAATGTCTATGAGTTATTTAAAAAACTTTTAGGAGAAAATACGATTGCTTTTTATAATAATCCTGGCCAAATGATTTGATCATATTTGACTCTTGCATGGGAGGCTCTCTGTTTTTCACAAGACAAAATCATGAGCATTTATGGTGATTTTCTAATGTGAAAATTAAAACATACATCTTGTATTTGTTTATACAGTATTGTTTTAACATTGAGCTTGGCTTCTACAGGGATTGAACTTTGTATTTAATACTTCAGTCATTTTATCGCAAGTTGAGCATTATTTTTATTTATTTAAAAAGTTCACAGAAAACAAAACACTTTGAGATTGTTTTTTTTTTTTTAAATACACAGCTTTGTCTTGATTTTCATGACGCTTGATCTTTATGTGTTAAAAAGGCTTTATAAATTATAATGATGCAGATACAGGTAGTCCTTGGTTTACGGCGTGCTTAGTTTATGGCATTTCGCGTTTACGGCTCCGCCCCCAGTGACGTCATTGCGCCGTACGTTTCCTTTTTTATGCAGCATTTTATATATTTTTCGTTTTTTGGGTTTTTTTTGTTAACTAACTGCTTGGAAACGCATTTAGAATCATTAATACGGCCGTTGAAGTTGTTTTACATTGAAAAAACGTGTTTAAAAAGACGTTTTCGATCACGGTTTTACTTCCGGTTTACTTCCGGTTTCGTTTACGGCCGAAAATCCGCGGATACGGGCAGATCTGGTTTAAAGCTAAATCGATTAACGGCTGAGCTGTTAGAACGGATCTCAGCCGTAAAACGGGGACTACCTGTAATCCCAAACACGTGAGTTTCAGATCAATATTATTATGTAGTTTGAAAATAGCCCCTTTAAAAGTGAGACGTTATTGTCATGGAAGTTTATTAAATTACACATCTAGGGCAAAAATTTTACCCTAGAATAAACAAAAACAAAAGTGTGTTTATTCAGTTCATGTCTCAAATGTTTCTATCTTCGCAGATCAATACTAAATGTAAATTGAAACCAATCATTGAGCTTTGATTATTTGAATCATGTGAAAAAAAACAATATTTAAAAGTTAAAAACAAGAAAACATTCTTATTATCTCTTGATTTTAAACACTAGCTTTTTACTTCTCTTTTAATTTCTTATCATCCTTTAGTTTGGAGAATAAATCTACATTTGGTCTATATATCCATAACAATATCCAAAGAATTCAAGAATGTGTCTCTCTTATGGCAATGAATGGATGAATAGTTAGATTTACAGTATTTAAAAAAAACAGTTTGGACTCAACTACATTAAGTTCTATGAATAAACATATTGTTAAAATGTTTTTTTTTTTCTCTTTTTGTGTGCAAAGAGCTGTAAACTTTCAACCATCCATAGAATCATTGCTTTTCTTACGTTCTAAAAATATTAGTCTCCAAATGGAAAACCAGTTGAGGACCGTTAAACGTTTGCTTTTCAAATATATAAAATCAACCTGAACTTCAGTCAGACAAGAGGAATGCCACGGTTGCCATCTCCTAAATTCCCAGCCTCACACATTTCACAAACATTGGCCGGGCTGAAGCAGCTGACAAGACGTTGGCTTGAATCGATCATGGTGACACACGATGTGACTACTTAACATTCTACGGCAGTCAGAAATCCTCTAATTGCTTCTGTGATGCTGTTTTTTCTGAAACAGAACACCAGCCTGGTGTTTCACGCCACCAGAGAACCTGCAAATTGTCACAAAGCGAGCCTCCCATTATATTCGGATAGAAATGTATAAAATATGTGCATGAACTGCACTCGACTTATACATTAACATAAAAAATACAACGAGTTGATGTATTGTTAATTTACTGAAGAAAACATGTAATAGTTTAAAGAATTGCAGATTTTTTTTTTTACAAACTTTTTATAAATCCACACGCTGTTGATATTTCTATTCCGATGCTCTCCACTGAGCGAAACGCTGCATTCATGTGGCTACATTATTAATAGTTATGTGTGACATGAGGTCGTCTCCGGGTAGCTTCCACCATGAGTATGAATGTTGTGTCAGCACGGCTTTGCACAGCTCGGCTGGGGTCTGTGTGCGCTGCATGCAGCATCATGGCCAGAGGCGCTTTCCATGGGAGGATGGGTTCCCAGATCTCTTCATCATCTAGAGTGTGCTAGACATGTGTGTAATGGTCCTTCTCACGCCTCACTGCAGACTGTCTTCAGTCTGAGAAAACTACATAAAGATTTGGATGTGGGGGGGAACGGGTTGACAAACACTCTTCCACAATTCCCCATTGCTCGTTTGGCCTTTTCACAAACAGATGCTCAGGCAGCAGGTTGACGCACTAGAGGACCAACACACACACGCGGACACACACACATAAGACTAGAGCACATGCACTAAAGGGAAAGCAGACAGGCAGAGTTTGTTTGCAGTTTCTCAGCACTGTTTGGCATTTGTCAACGTTGGTGTCAGGCTGACAATCACTATAGGTCAAACCAAATTGCCTGTTATCTGAAGTGTCTTGAAAACAAGCTTGCCCAAATAATTACTCACTCAAACATCATCTAGTTGTGTCTGAAGAAACGTTGGTTTCTTTTGGATTTTGCTGGTCTAAAATATGTCTAGTTTAAGGAATTTAAAGATTTGGGTGTGGTCAAAAGTCACATGATAGGATCAGATTTTCTTCTTCTTCTGCATGGTCAAACTAACGTTACAGCTTTCTGACCATCGATCCGTGTGGCTCAGCAGAGCTATTTGGAAAAAAAAAAAAAAAAAAAAAAAAACAAAGTGCTCTATCTTCCTGTGAACTACTTATTATGTTTTATAGGCCTTCTCCCTGCCTGATGCCTGTCTATTACAGCAGTCATCTGTAAGCAGCTGTAAACACTAGTATAGGTGATGTGGGAATGAACACAATAAAAACATCACTGCTGAGCTACCCGACCATCAAAAACCCATAAACTATTATTTTCTTATTAAAAAAAAAAAAAAAACTAACAAAAAAAACATGTAGATATTTCACCTGTCAGCATCTATATTAGAGAGCGGTGCAATGTGGCACTTTTATGATAAATTAATTTCTGTGGTGAGAGGTTCATTTAAAAACAGACGTGTTTTTTTTTTTTTCTTTTCTTTTTTTTACAGCTTTTGGTGGTTTGAGATTGTCTCAAACAGTAAAATGTTTTGTGTTTTTCACATAGGCTTGTGTCAGACAAAGATTATGATACAATCACATAGTTCACTGATCTGCAAATCTGTCAGTGAACAGATTTAATCAAGCTTGTGTAAGTCAATATTAAATCGATACAGTTCCATTTTATTTTCCACGGCCACATTAGCACATGTCAAAGATCACCATAGTTACAGGCAGGCTATAGACGCTCATGCTCGTGCCATTTGCACTCAGTCCCACTGCTGTTCCCCAACGGGAATAGAAAGTCAAGTATGGAAAAACAAAACTAACTGCATAAAAAATACCAAAAATACATTTCATTTTTGAACCTGCCCAACGCAATTTTTTTTTCCCAGAAGCCACTCTGCAGTGATGCTTACTAAACAATCAAATGACCACAAGCCAGACACACAAAACAAAGTTATTTTGCAACTAAGATCACATTCATGCATGTATAATAGTTTTTTTATTTTTCTTTGTGAAACAAAAGTCCTTGTGCACAGGCTGGATTAATTCAACTTTCACCTACTAAGCATGGCAATAATGGTGCACATTTAGATGATTTTATGGTTTATCACGGTCTCAGTTTTATTTGGTAAAAGCAGACTAATGTTATTGCTCAATGTTGGAATTGTAATTCAATTTTAGGGGAAGTTCCATAATTTTCCTCATCACCGTTAGCGTTGTCACTTTTATTTTTTATTTTTCCAAAGATAGAAAACTACAATTTCCCAAACTTTAACCACAAGCCATACTGCATGTTTTGTGAAATGATGCAGAAATAACCCAAGAAAGTGGATTTTTTTTTTTTTTTTTTTATTGAGCATGTTTTAAACATGTTATGACCCGATCACAGGTCTGTGAAACCACAGCATTACAGATAAAATCTGAGCTTCTGAATAACACATCTAAACTCATCTGCCAGTTGTCATATGTGTGTTCCCTCCTTTAACAAAATACTAACAGAACAGCACACCTTTGCAGAAAGGTTTCTATGCTGTTTGGTGTCTGAAGCAGAAAACAAATGCTTTTGGTTTATTGCTCTTCCTATATGCTGTTGTTTGCATGTTGTTTATGTGTTTGATTCTGTTACTGTTAAAATAATTGGTGTTTAAACTAAAATAATAAAACAGTAGGTTTCATTCTCACCATTATTCCTGTTCTGATCTATTTTCTAGAAGAAAAAATAAATACATTCTGCAAATTCAATTCAATTTAAAAATACTTTATTAATCCCAAAGGGAAATTAAATGTTGTTGTAGCTCATCATCCTGGTTTCATTAGAGTTGTTATGGATGCTGTGGGTGTGAGCAGGAAGGATCCCTTGTAGCAGTGCGTCCCACAGCAAATCTGAAAAAACTGTTTGCAAATGTTGATCTGTCTATTTGGACTTGGTGATTTCTTGGTCTTGTGCAGCAGGACCACCTGAATCTTGGGCAGAACTCCTCCCTGAGCTATGACCACTCCTCCCAGTAGCTTGTTGAACTTCTCATCATTGCAGACAGTCAGCTGCAAGTATCAGGGGGTGATCCTGGTCTTCTTGTAATCACGAGCCATGTTTCCCACCAGCTCCAGGATCTCAGCAGTCAGGTACTCAAGCACCTCCGCCAGGTAGACGGGGATGCGTCCACAGCACCTCCTTTTTAACTCATTTGTGATGTGGGGTTGTAGCTGAGGTATTATTTGAGCTTTTGAGATGTTAATAAGCAGCTCCCAATTGTATATAAAAAACCCACCTTGGTGTCATGGTTATGCATCATGACAAATGTTCAAAAGCAAAAAGTTTTCAGTAAAAATCCAAGCTGCACAGCATCTGATATCAGAGGAAATAATCATCCAAAAAAAGTGATTTACATCCAGAAAAAGCGGAAAAAGAAAATTCAAAAGCATCATCCCAGAATGAATGTAACAGAGCTGCTCCTACATGCAGCCACCTTGAGTGGCGCAATTCTAGAGCTAAGATTTAAATTTGGGGAAAATCACATTTTTTTTCCTCCTGATAGGTCCAGATCCATCTGCAAACAGTACAAGAGTGGCTAACACCAGAAGCACATTTCTAAATACTTAATTTGCTAATAGATAAGTGTTTCCAACTGTTGCATGGTCTCAAATTATTAAATCAGAGCTGGAAAAGATCAGTAGTATAGGAAAAAGAACAAATGGCTACATATGTTTATAGTTTTAAAGAATTCAGTTAATCGTTTCTTAATTGAAGCAGAAAATATTTATAATAATTGGTCCTACCTTTTTGGCCCCACTAAGTCTATTAGAACCTTACGTAACACTTTGTATTACCGAACTGATGGGTCACTCAGAATGTGTATCATTATTGTTGTTTGTTGTTGTTTTTTCAGACAGCACATATAATCACGCAGCTGATGATATAATATTCTAACATGTTTCCTCTCAATGTTTTTCAACAGCCTGCAGCAATAATATACTGTATTTGTTGATTTATCAACATAATGAATTCTACAGAAATGGCTCCTGACATTTAATATTTTTATTTACTTGAAGAAGTGAATCATTTGTCATAGCTTTTCTTTCTTTTTTCTTTCTTTTTTTTTAACCAAGAAAAGAGTTAGCATTAAAACAAAAAAGGTTGAATCATGTCATCTGGACTTCGTTTTTTTGTTAAAAAGAAACGTTTCGCCCCTCATCATCAAAAACGAAGTCCAGATGACATGATTCAACCTTTTTTGTTGTTATATACCTGGATGACTGAGAAAACAAACTTT
>JARVGV010001459.1:16296117-16307554 GCA_031762435.1 Hypsolebias longignatus | reverse complement strand
TATATACAGTACTTTATATAAGTAAACAAAAATATACATTTGCAGTGAAATGCAATAATTTTCACGCCTCTTGAGAAAAAATATAATTTTTTTAAACCAAATTGTTGTTTGATTGCCTTTTCTAAACTATTGAAATCTCCATCCTTAGGCTTGACAGCTCTTTTCTTTAACATCTTAAAATTTCAGGTTTAGCATCTTGCTGTGATAAACATTTAAAAATTTTCCATAACAAACCCAGTTTTTTTTCCTCAAGTTTGAAGTTTTTTTTTTTTATTCAAGTAAAAATACTTTATTAATTCCAAAGGGAAATTAATAAAGCTCATCCTAGTTTTATTCAAGAGTTGTTATAGATACTGATAGCTGTGCTGTGGGCAGGAAGGATCTCCTAGTGAATCTGAAGAATCTGGCCACAGATACCGATCCCCAGATCCAGCTTGCTGTCAGATCTGGGGGGTCTCTCGGTCCTCCTGGACAGCAGGACTGCCCTTAGGCCAGGCAGAACTCCTCCCTGAGCAATGTTCACTCCTCCCAGCAGTTTGCAGAGCTCCTCATCACCACGGAAAGACAGCTGAAGGTGCTGGGGGATGATCCTGGTCCTCCCGTTGTCATGAGCCAAATTTCCCACCAGCTCCAGGATCTCGGCAGTCAGGTACTCAAGCACTGCTGCCTGATTGATGGGAATTCGTCCACAGTGCCTCCTTTTGAAATAATTTGAGATTTGGGGCTGTAGTTGAGGTATTATTGAGATTTTGAGATGTTATTTAGGTGTTCCTGGTTGTTAAAAAAAAAAAAACTGTTGCCATGGTTACACATCATAACAAATGCCCAAAAGTAAAAAGGTTTTAGTAAAAATCCTTCCAGCTGCACACCATCTGATACCAGAGGAAGTAATCATTCGAAAAGAGCAATTTACATCCAGAAAAAGGAGGAATTAAAGTTTTCAAAAGCAATAGCTCAGAATGAAAGTAACAGTGCTGCTCCAACATGCAGCCACCCCGAGCTCAAGAACTTTAAATATAAAAACAACACTACTGCATGTAAAAACATATTTTTTGTCAAACAATTAAGGATGTCTGTTATATTGTTGCAGTGTTCGAGTTGTGTTTTTCTCAGCTTCTGATAATTCAGCTTGATTATTTGAACCTGCAGCTCACACCTGAACTTTTGACTTGAAACTCGTTTATCTATGTATAGTGAAAGTACCCCGGCTGAATGAGTGGTTAAAATTGATCTATTAACTGTAGAATTTGCTAAACTACTGGCATTCTCTGTCTTTGAAATTCAAAAAGGAAAATAGCTGTGGCTTTGTACATCTTTTTTACACCAAAACCTAAAAACAAAGTGTAAAAAATAGTTTCAGCCAGACAAATAATGTTTTCCAATACTGTTGGTGGTATTCTTGATTTGAACAGTAAAAAATAAACATAGTATTAGTCATAGAAAGGATGTTCAGCACATCATTGAGACTTTAATGATTCAGAGTTTTCACTTTGCTGAATTAACAACAGCTTGTGTAGTTTTCATTGCATCATGATGGTGTTTCCTCTATGATCTCACAGCTCGAGGAGTTTTTTTGTTCATTGATGAGAATAACAATAAAACCTTTGTGTGTGTAGATGTGAGCATGTGTACCTCTCAGCGTTCAACAGCTGCACTCTGAAGGACTCACTCCCATTTTCGCCCACAGAGATATATGCAAAGCTTCCCTCACTCAGGGCCCTGAGCGTGTGCACACACGGACTCCAGCAGCCGAACCACAGGTTTCAGTAAATGGCTGGTCCACTGACTTCTCTAAAAAATAACAAGGATGCAAAGCACTGAGGCTGTCCTTCCCCTGGAGGATGAACTCTTCAGACCCTGCAGTTATTGAAATGTAGGGTTTGCAGTGAACATTGAATGGTGTTTAACAGCCAACATCATGCATACGGTTTGTTTTGCTACATTTAGCAAAAACATATTAAAACAATCATGCATGTTTTGTCATTCAACACTTGTTGATGTCGTTCTAAGGTACCCAGAAGGCTGGTTAGAAACATTTGTGTTAAATTTACAGAATTAAAAAAAGAAGTTTCAGTTTCTGTGTCTAAGTAAACATTTTATTCTGCATTTCAATGACACAGTTGTTTATTGCCAAAATAACAGTGGCATCTTTTTACAGATTTACTGATGTACAAATAGGCTGGTCACAAATTTTGCTGGGCGATTAATTGTCCCAGAAATTATTGCGATAAACGATAATATTGTTTGAAATTTGACAAAAATTAGTAATTATTGTCAATTTTTAACAAGAAATGTTGGTTTTTTTTGTGTAGTACCTTTTTTCCACCACCGGATGGCAGTATAAGACTGTTTGAAGCCAAGGATGGATAGTGAGGGCGTGAGCAGCGTGTCTCTTTAAGAAAAATGGAAGGGAGGCCCCTTGACGTGACATGGGGTGTTTACTTCCTTTTTTTGGTTCTCAGAATAGTGGACGCTCAGTGTGTTTTGAGCTCTTTAGCATAACATTTTTCACAAAAAGCTTAAAAAAATCAGTAAACAAGTTTCTCAGCTTCTTTTTGCAAAGAAAAACATTTTAACATGAAGTCACGGGTTTCAACCATGAATTTTGGAGCTTTGACAAGACGGTGGTTTTTCCAGACGGCGGCCTCTTAGCGTAGCTGTTTAACTTAGCTTCTCAGCTCAGCTGCTTTTAGCGATCCAAAAACACTGTTTTGGACAGTTACATTGGATTTTAAAGAGAAAGGGAGAGGTCAGTGAAGAGCACCGGGGTTGAGCTTTTTGTCTCCCAGGGTCTTCAGTAGAACGAGAGAGGCACAAAGAAACAATAAATCTGGTAAATAAAATGAGGTAGATAATTTTCATTTATCATGTGATGAATTTATTTATTATTTATCGCAACAGGCCTACATACAAAAAAAAATAATAATAATATAGCAACCACTGCTTGTAATGGGCACACTGTGGCCAATTTCATACTGAGTTGCTTCACCAAAATAATAAAAATGATATTGTGAAATCACAGCTGGAAAAGAAGTCTCAATTATAAAATTGTTTTATTTGTATGGATGTATGAGAGCAGACCTGCAGCACTTTCTGTCCTCTTTGCTTATATGTTAGTCATAAATTACTTCCTGCCGTAATAGGATCTAACACTGGGGTCAAAGAGAGTTGGCCCTGCTGGAAGAAACATGATTAGATGATATACAGATGGCACATACCGGAGAGGAGCGCGTCTGCGTGGATAGACAACTGGATTTATGTGGGTCTTTCATCATTTAAAGGGTTTTAGGGACCCATCTTAATCGACGTTTCTGCAGGATGTCCACAGTTCGCTCTCATTTAACTTAAGTCACTTTCAGGTAATAGTAAAGGAAATTGCAATGTGTTTTTGTAGTTTCTGCATCATTCTAGTTTTTTTTTTTTTGTTTGTTTGTTTGTTTTAGTATTTGTTTCTGCCCTTATTTATAAAGATTCAGTCGATTTAATCTCCACATCAGAAAATCTGTATCGACCGTTTGAATGCAGGTTAAATTGATACCCCAACTCCACAGAGTGAACTTTATCTGACTGCCCATGCAACTGTCTCCTTTATTTGTCCTTCCTGCCTGTTTTAATCTCTGTGATCAAAACCTTTCTGATTCACTGCTTCCAGACTGTGAAGCACTTTTTTTTTTAAAGAATGACCAGGGAGTGTCTCCTCCTTCACTCCTTCAGCTGGCTAATTATTAATGGCATAATGTGTCCTATCAAAGGTCCTTCTTGCCTTGTGGGGAGTGTGGAAAAGGCGTGTGAGACTGCAAGATGTGTCAGGATCGCAGATGAGCAGAGACGTCGAGTTGTCAGTGTCCCTGAACGCTGTCAGAAATTTTCGGAGTAACATTGCTGAGGAACCGCTGAAAGTAGGACTAACAAGGTGCAGTAACTCCTCTGAACTATATAATACGCTGAACTATATATTACGCTGAACTATATAATATGGCATACAATGTTAATGTATGTAGCCTGGAATTATTTTTCGTGTCCTTGTTGCCTTCATTGAATTTTGAATTCCAATAGACGTAGAAGAGTTTTATTGTGTTACGTTTGAAGCTCATAAAGAACAAATTAAAGAAATTGTAGGGAATACATGGATCTTGATCTTTTACCAATGGGATTGAGTGTATGAACGTTAACAAAGCACTTTAAAATCACTCACCACTGATGAAGTGGGGTTAAGGATTTCACCAATGTTTGTGTGCATGTGTTCGTTTGTAGCATTAGCAAGATATGTCATGAACTATTTGATGGATTTTAATAAAACACGGAAATTTCAGTTCAATTTATTTATATAGAGCCAAGTCACAACAGAAGTCACCACAGGGCACTGAAAGTTGTACATTTACAACTGCTAAATGTCTATTCAACATTGCTGCCACATCTAAATGACTATCAAAAATAATGTGTCTGTAACAAAGCCACGCACGTTGACATATTGAGTTAAAATCAGGTGTGGTAGTAGATGAGAGTCATACTCCGAACACTAAATGATCAGGGCTGTTTTATTTTTCCCTGATGTGTTTTTAAAACTCTGCCATTAACCACTGGAGTCAGCTGTGTTTGTATCTTATAAACCACTGGATGAGTTTTAATGAAACTCTGAATGTGTATCGAACTGATTATCTTTTGGCATCAACCCAGTTCAAGATGGCCACTACATCTTATCAATTGTAGCCAACACAAGGTGACTATAAGTTTTACAGATCTGGAGCTAATTGTAATGTACTCGTAGCCTGAGAGTCAACCCCAACACATCTCATGAAGTCTCATAATATTGCATGTGATTGTGCATAACGCCATTTAGATGACCTGATTTGACCAAACGGCCATGATCTTCGTCTCTTCTCAGCATCGGACGATTTTAGTTTAAAACTCTGGCATGAACACTGGCAGGATAGGATAAATGCATTGATCAAGAAATGCTTGATCTTTAAATAAATAAAATAGACACAATAGCAAAACTATCATTTTCTCCATCATAAATATCTGAGTGGAGATCCCCCCCATTAAAACAAGATAATTAAGTTAAAAAAAAAAATCAGAATGGGACGTTTACATGATGCACTTTTGTTCCGAATGGCTGTTTAATCCAACTACTGTACTTATGTCCATGTAAACATTGCCCATGTCTTATTGTACATCACAGTCCTGACTGAACTGAGTAACAATGCGCTCATGGAACAGCAGTTTGGTCTTGTATTACCTGTGACTTCCAAAAAATAAGCCTGTATGTGACATGGTGGTTGGTATTACCTTAAGAGTTGGAATTTGTTTTGTATCAGCTTAAAAACTGAGGTGTTGTGTCCTACTGTGTCAAAAGGTCAAAGGTTGTGTTTGTTGTAAAGGTCGTGAAACCAACAATAGCCACCAAGTTGTTGATAACCTCCGGCCTATTGTTTGTATAATTGGCCTTTGAGTTACATTTTGCTCCCATTGATCATCTAGAAATTGGTTGTATCTTTTAAAGACAAGAGTTGCTAAAAATAGGGCTACTGAACTTAAATTTATCTGATATTTAAGGAATTTCAGTTGATTTTAGCTCATTGTTTTCATCTTTTGTGATTTACTTATAGTATACAGGTACTTGAATATTATATCATTAATTTTTAGGCATTTCGGGCAGTTTTTGTGCTTTCCGTTTTTATAAACAGATTAAAAAAAATAAATTTACATACTAGAAAATAAAATGTCAACAGCACTGTGGGGAATAAAACGTTTTACTTTACATGCAAACATTAAAGTTGTCAGTAAGACTTGATAGGAATCATAATATTTTGGAGCTTAAGTTATAAACTTAATGTTGTTTAAAAGGATGACTCAAGAATGTAATGCCCAATGGAGCTGGTGTAGATTCTCAGTCATTTAGGACATGGCAAATCACCCCTTAATAATAATAATTTTAAAAAGTGGACTTTTATTTTGTAGTTTAAGACGTTTTGCTTTTTATCAGAGGAGCTTTCTCAATGCGATACTAAAGAGTGTGGAGTTCCAAGCGTGAATAAATAAGAGAGGCTCCATTATAAACACTGTTTTTATAGCTTTAAGCACATAATATATTAGCGGGGTGCTTGTGTTATAGTGCAGTTGAATAATATAGATCTTTTTTAGTTTTATAATCCAGGTGTCCTGTCAGTGACGTGAGATTGCATCAAACTTTAAAGAGTGTCTGCACCTGAATCATGTTGGCCTTCTCCTCTATCTGTTTACACAGCTCTGTGAATTATTGATGAATGTGCTCTATATAAATAGAGCCTAAATGTGATGAGGTCTTCAGCAGAAAGTTTGTCCTGAGAGACAGAAAAAAAAAAAAAATGCTGCGTTTGAATCGTGCGGGGGGCCAGCATCTCATTGAACAGGTCTGTGCTTGTATGTGAGGATGTTGTGAACGATGCGAGTCGTTCATTGACCTTGGTCCAATTAACAAAGTGTTGAAATGGGTTGTACAGCTAGCTACTAGTCATCGCTAAAAGACAAGCTGTGTGTTTGCTTACATTCCTCTTGTGACCCTGAGCTCATAAATCTCGAAGAACATTAGAAAAACACTGAAATTCTCTAAGAAATTGTAAACAAAACAGAAAAAAGACCAATGGTACGCAAAAACAAAACCAAAAAAACACTCATTTTAAAATGTATTAAACATCAAATACACTTCACAAAATATATTTTAGCAAAATAAATGATTCAAACAACATAGGGAGTGGTGGTGCAGAGGTTAGATAAGGTGTGTGATCGTAAGATCGCTAGTTCAACTCCTGGTACTAACATATAAATGTGGGTGGGATAAGTGAAGCACACACACGTGCCTCCACCCTCATTTGCCCCACTCTGGGCCCTTGAGCAAGGCCCTTAACCCCCACCATCTGCTCCCCCAGGCACATTAGATATCAGCTCTCTGCTCCACTCAGAGGGCTGTGGTAGCTCAGTGATCAGTGGTTGCATCAGGAAGGACATCTGGCGTAAAAATAATTGCCAAGACTCCGTGCGACTTAATTAATTTGATCAAATCTAACCTTGTTACAAATGCATAACATATTTCAGGACAATAATTATTTTCTTTCTTTGTTTGCGTTTTTGTTTGCATACATTACAATTCCTTTAACGAAATAAACCCGTATAATAAAAAAAATACTATTCAGATTATTATAAAAGCTTGTTTATAACAGACAACAAGCTCAAACAATGACATATATTTGTTTTGTTACTGAATAACACGTTTATTCTAAAAGGTTTTTGGCCTGTCTGGGAATTTGCTTTTTTAATTTATTTATTTCATCCGCCCAGAAATTAAATATGAACAGACTTTTCTTCAAAGAAAAACATAAATTCTTAAATATTCTCGTTGTGTCTCGGTACAATCATAATAAAGCTTATTCTGCTTCTGATTCTAAAGTAGTACTCTTCACCAGTTGGCAGTTTCTCCTCATTTCCGGTGTGATTTGACTTGATTTACCTTTTAGAGCATCAAAGCTTTTTAATAATCAGTCCGAGCCATGAACGAGAGACAATTTTTTTTTTAATGCTGGAAATGGAAGCTAAATAATCAGAGGTAGTTTATACTGGGTACAGTATTTAGTTGGAGGCAGATCTCTTTAGTGAGGTGTGTGTGTAAAGGGTAGGGTGGTGTTTCCAAACAATTTGAGACACATATGGGGGAAGTAATCCTAAATTGTTGAAACAGTTGTATCAAACTAATTGAGCCACTTGCTTTGAGTTGCCATAGAAACCAAAAGGCTTGTGTCCTGCACACATCTATATAAAAGTGGTCTTGCTCAACAGGGATGTTAATTATTAATCAGTTTATGGATGCTATGTCAAGAGCACTTGTGTGCTCTCTGAACACCATAAAAATTCCAAAGAGCTCACGCACTTTCCATCTATTTCAGTGTCGCCTCCACCACACAGCTGATCACTGGGGTATAGTTTTAATCTGTTGGAGGGGAGCCATGCTTGTTTTGCTTTTAATTAAAACATTATTTTCAGTACAGAAACTTTCAGTGCATTGAGTCAGGAAGAACTCAAGCATTTTTGTGTGTATAACATGTTTGTAGTGAACAGGTTAGAAGAGTCAGAGCTGTACAGTTTGACCTGATTGGTTGGTTTTTGTTTTTGTAGTTTACTCTGTCGGCTGCTGCTGTTTGGAGTTGTGTTGTTGTTGATGTAAGAAATGACAGAATTTAGAAGTTGTTTTTGAAGTTACATTATAGAAGTACAAAATTAAATAAACCTCAGTTTTATGACTTAAAGTGTTATTAGTTTTTCCTCAAGAAAGGATCTGACATGTATGGCACTGCCTGTAATGTGAATCAGTTCAGAGGTAGTGGACTTCACCTGTCTCTGTTTTTATGTGTTTCTTTTTCATACCAAGTTCCTTTTCATCTATTTAACTTGTGTTTAACTGCACACAATATCCAGTTCATTTAAAATGTAACAAATGTTTTGTTAGTGAGCTTAAACTAATACAGATGTATTTGTTTTTAATCATAAAATCTGTGATCAAAAACAAGTCTTGTTGGATTTGTAATTGTATGCAGAAAGCCCTTCAGAGTATTTTCAGTAAACATTCACAGTAGTTTCTCACACGTGTGATTTCTTGAGCTGTGATTCATCAAATGCCAGTAACAGATCACACGAACAGTGGCTGAATAGTGTTATTCAAGTAACACTTACAGGATGTAGTGTTTGAATTGTTTTATTTTTTTTTTCTATTGTGAGTTCATCTATGAGAAAGCAGACAAATATTTGCACCTTAACGTAAAATTTCTAAATTTGCATCGCACTGTTTTCTATTGAACGTCACAGCTTGTAGAATTATCTGAATGTGTTACTTTAATTTCACTCGTGACTTGAAGCAGGAACGAGCCGACCAGAATCAGATCTTAAAGACTAGATTCCTGCACTGATCATCATAACATGATTGCAGTTTGATAAAAGTTGAATTCTTTACTCACTGCAGTTTCCCTCCTGAACAGCTGGTATCGCTCACTACTGATAAAATAACACCTCTAGATAAACTGTACTTAACAAAACTGCACATGGTTCATACACAAATACACATAATTTTAACTGTTAGAATCTGCATGATGTTACAATGTTTTTGAGCTTTTTTTTAAATCAAAGTTTTTATAAATTTTTAATTTTGAACATACAAAACACAAAGAACAGAAGACGCACCTCCCACACCAGATCAGTCACACATACATGAATTAAAATTAATTAATCAGGCATTGACAAGTTTTTGGCGTACAACATAAAAGGCTGCCACATGTCCCAAAATCTTTAAATGGAACCCTTCAGGGTATATCTTATTTTTTCCCAATGGATATGATACATCACCTCTCTTATCCATTGTTCATATGCTGAGGGGTGTGGGTCCTTCCAATTGCACAAAACCAGTCTTCTGTCCAGAAGAGTGCCAAAAGCATTCACATCCTTCTCATACTTGCTAAAGGATGTATCCACAGGGACCACCCAGAACAATGAGCTGAATGGTTATGGATGCACAGTTTTGCCACATATCCCAGAGAATGTGTCAAAAATAGACTGTCAGAAGATGTGCAGTTTGGGACAGGTCCAGAATGTATGCAGGAGTGTAGCTGGAGTTTGTGTGCAACGATTGCACGCAGGGTCCAGGTCAGCTTTGATCTTTCTTCATTCATTCAACCTTTATTTATACAGGTTAATCCCACTTGGGGACTCATTTACAAGAGAGACCTCATTTTAACAAAGAGTGATGACAACAGTGGACAACAGTAGACAATCATAAAGGATGCATACAAATTGAGAATAACAAGTGAAAATAAAATGGTATTTAAAAAAAAAAAATAACAAAAAACAGCTAGTTGTAAGGCAATGTAGAAAACTAACAGCTTGGACAGCTTGTCTTTGGACCAGTGCAGCCAGTGTGAATTGAATTACAGCATGTCTTGGACAGATTGTGGATGAGTAAATATTCTTAATCATCTTTCTCCAGGTTGAGTCTGATATGGATTACTCCAAGTCCATTTCCCATTTCAGTTTAAGGGAGTCCAAACTGGACTCATGGTATGAACTGAGCAGTGTAAGAGCACCCTTGGTATCAGACCTGCATTCCAAAATCTTAACCACAAAATGTTTAGAAGGTTATACGAAGGAAAACAATCAAAGTTAGACCTCACAAAATGCCTCAGCTGCAAATATCAGAAAAACTATGACGTGGTTGTGAATATTAAACTTATGTACCAGCTGTTCAAAAGAGGCACATCTACCATCAACACAGATGAGGTCATAGAGGTCACACAGTGAATGCACTCCCCTCAAGACCCAAAAGCTGTATCAGCTACTGAGGGAGTAAACATATGGTTATTTGACACTGGCGCCACAAACAGTAACTCCATA
The DNA here is from genome assembly GCA_031762435.1 of Hypsolebias longignatus. Taxonomy (NCBI): domain Eukaryota; kingdom Metazoa; phylum Chordata; class Actinopteri; order Cyprinodontiformes; family Rivulidae; genus Hypsolebias; species Hypsolebias longignatus. The sequence goes on along the minus strand of JARVGV010001459.1, from coordinate 16,297,144 downwards.
GAGTTAAATGACCTCCTGAACTGATTCCAAATCTTAACCATCCAGACCACAATTGTGTTAGAAGTGTAGGTTGATATAGATGATTTTGAGGTTTGTGTAACATTTGTGATACGCACAGTAGTGGGGTGGGGGGGTGGTGTTTGTATGCAAACAGTGAAACAACTGGGCAGGTCCTCCCAGTTTATTGTATTTGTATCAAAGCTTTTGAATATTCCAAGTTGCCATGTTTGAAAGACCAAACTCAAACATTGCCTCTGTTACAGGCGTGCAACTTGTGTAGTGTAAAATCTGAGAGGTGAACAGCCAAAACGACACACAAAAAAGCAACACAGACAATATTACTCTCGCATCTGATTTGCGTAAGGGTGAAAACCTAAACGTAGCCTAAACCCTCTTTGTTTTGATAGTTTATTAAGAATATAACTTTGAACACTTGAAGCAGCAGAGGAGGTTGCATGTTGGTTGTGCAGTTCACACTTTTTAGATTTTCTAAATTAGTTAGTTCAAAATAAGACTCGGTTTAGTAAATTTGCATTTATAAAAACATCCATGTTTGCTGAACTCTGTTGTCATTCAAGAGTCACAGAGCACCAGTTGTGTAATTCTTTTGAAGAGGCATTCAACTGCTTTCTACTAAATAATCCTCATTAAAAGGGAGCCCTCCAGAACCTGGTCACTGAACGCCTCACACTTCCATACTGAATCATCTCCAGCGCTGCAGCTCACCTACCCCACCCCCGTCTCTCAGCCTCCTCTCTCTGGCCTGCTGTATGACATTCAGCCACGACATCACAGGATTATCACTGTCATTCAGGAACAAAGACATGCGTGAACTTTTTTTTCCACGCTCCAGGCAGGAAGATTCCTAGATCACAGATTAGAGCGACTAGCTGTTTATGTCAGAGATCTGATGGCAGAGGATCCCACACACAAACTCAGAACGGTTTAAAGTTTATTGAATGAATAAACAGCTTCTGATGATTCGGGTCCAGAGCTGGAACTGTGTCTAAAACGATACAGAGGAGAG
>JARVGV010001459.1:16285225-16296017 GCA_031762435.1 Hypsolebias longignatus | reverse complement strand
ATCAGAGAGAGAGAGAGGTGTGACATGCAGCAGGCTGTCAGAAGCAGCAGAGGAAATACCAGAGGAGCAGAGAAGAATATCAAACAGTGAACAGAGTGAAAAATAAGAGGAAAAACAGAGTGTAAACTGTGACAGTTTATTTATTTATTTATTTATTTCTTCTGCTCTGCATGCTGATGCAGCATCAGAACAAACGGGCTGCACTGAGCAAAGATCAACACACAGGAAGGGAGGCGATGAGGAGTGGGGCTGCCTGCTAGAGGAGCCCACGTGTTCCTTTTTTTTTTTATTCCTGTAAGCTGCTGTTCATGGAGGACTGGAGGTAGGCTTTTGTTGTTGTTGTGGGGGGCTGTGTTCTGCTCTGGGGGTCTCTTTGCAGCCTTTGTCTTGGGGTTTTACTCTCTTGGACATGTGGAGGATTGCAGCGTTAAAAATCTCTGATTTTGACGCTTGTGTTCTTGCAGTAGCATGTGGAGATGCGGGATGCGCTTGTTATTAAAGATGAGGATGCTGGACAGAACCTGCTGTCTGTACTTTTGAAAGAGGGGAGACAGAAGAGTGAGTCCAGCTGTGGGTTGATAACTAAACCTTAGAATATGCTGTTTGTAATTGATATTTTAGTTACATGTTTACTATAGATAACTCACCTGGTTGTGTACTTTAATTTAGACTTATTGATCCAGTTTAATATTTCTGTCACAGTTTAATGTCTGCATGTTGGTTTAGTTATTAAGTGGAAGAAGCTAGTTGGTGATTTTTTTTTCTCTTATGAGGAAGGCTGAACAAAAGCCCCCCCTCTCAGCATGTAGCTAATGGCTTAACCAAGCATAGTAAACACCCACGTCTCCAGCTACTCTCCACGCTGCATCTGTTTTGCTGAAAATTGTCACGTTCGCTGTAGAAACTCCCCTTTTTCCACGAGGTTTTAGATCCCTGTTGGATCATTACTCAACTCCCTTCCTCGTTTACCTTTCATTGTGAAATGTGTTGCTTCATCCTCTGGTTCGGGACTGACCCAAATACCCGTCACATGCTCCACCCCTCCCCCTGAGCTCCCATCAAAACACGTCGCTGCTGCTTCTCTTTCTATTGTTTGATTTATGCTGGATCTGGTTCAGACAGTTTTTTTTTTATTTTTATTAGCAGCTTTTTATTATGAGGCTTTTATTATAAAGGTGCATCTAAGAAATATTAGGACATTGTAAACAAGATCAATTTATTTATTTATTTATTTTGTCAAACATTTCAGAAATTGAAACTCATGTTATATAGATTCGTTACACATTGTGAAATATTTCAGGACTTTATTTCTTGTAATTTTGATGACTATGGTTTACTTTAATGAAAAATCAAAACTCAGTGTCTCAGAAAATTTGAATATTCCACAGTCAGCTTTGTCAGTGTGGGCCAGCGCCAAGTCCTGCTGGAAAATGAAATCAGCATCTGCATAAAGCTCATCAGCAGAAGGAAGCATGAAGTCTCTAAATGTCCTGGTAATTACTGAGTTGACTGTGGACTTCTGCAAACCCAGTGGACCAGCACCAGCAGAGGACATGGACCCAAATCAACACTGACTGTGGAAACTTCACTCTGGACTTCAAGCCATGGATTCTGGGCCTCTCCATTCTTCCTCTAGACTCTGAGATCCTTGATGTTCAAATGATGCAAAATTTACTGGTACTTTCATCTGAAGGACATTGGACCACTGAGCCCAGCTCTTTGTCTCCTCAGCAGGTAAGGTGCTGTCTCTGGTTCAGGAGTGACTAGACTTGAGGAATGAGACATTTGTAGCTCATGTTTAGAAGTTAATGAGCTGATCAGGATGTGACGCAATATTGAACCTCTACACAATGTTCTAATTTTCTGAGACACTGAATTGTTTTTTCATTATGTGTAAGATATCATCATCAAAATTACAAGAAATAAAAGCTTGAAATATTTCACTCTGTACAATGAATCTATATGAGTTTCACTTTGTGAATTGACCTAGAGAAAATGAAAATTTTCACAATACTGTACTGTATTCTAATTTTTTTAGATGCACCTGTATCACAATCTCTAAATCTGGTGGCTTAAAATTTACCCAGAAATTAAAATAATAATAATAAAGATTGGGTGTTCAGATATAAAACACTTTTAATTTTTATGTAAAATATATATTTTTCAACAGCCATACCACCTGTTTCCTTCTTGTTTGCAGTCCTGTTGCAAAGCCCAGCTCTTTAGCTTTGCATTTAGCAACAGACAAAAAAGCATTAATGATCATCTCATTAAACTCTCAGACAAAAAGCAAATGAGCACATTTTCCTAAATGTCAATTATTTTAACTTGCGAAGTTTGTCACACATCACAGGTTTGACTGCTTCTCGGCATTTTGGGGCATTTATTGAACGTCTGCACAAAAAAGGCATCAGTCAATGATACTGCACCACATCAGAAAGCCCTATCAGATGCTGTCCCTGTCACATCCTCTGTTTATTGATATTTAGTATTCCAGCAGAGGCTCCATGAAACCTGCTGCCTCTGCAGATGGCATTTCACTGCATAGATAACAGCTTTGTCAGATGAGTCTCCGTATGGTTGTTTTCACATCATGTTTTTCTGTCCAGTTCGTTTGCATCTTCTTTTTGGATTTTATCCTGACCTCCAGTCTGTTTGGGACATTGTTTGTTTGTGCGCTCCTTTTGTTTTGTAGCTTGCTGCTTTCCTCTCTTGGAAAAAAAACATTGTATTATCAACATTGCAAATATTGCTCATCTTTAACAATTCAGTTTTTTCTTCAGATGAAATATATATATAGTAAATCTAATTATAATCCTGGCAAAATATTATGTCCACATGATGAAATGGAGTGGAAAAATCCCCTCGTTTAATATTTTTAAAGAAACTGGCTTAAAAACATATATTACCTCTGTGGATAAACTTAATTTAAATAATCAGAAACTTGTAAAAACAATAACTCTTTTTAAGAAATTTAACTTTATTTCATAACCAGACCCTTTGTTATTTTTTTTAACTTTTATTTTTCTTTTCTGTTGTAACAGACCCTTTATTATATGAATTTGAGTATATTTTTGCGCATTTGTTAAGAAAAGAGTGGTGTTTGTATAGATAAAAAGGTATACAGTACATGTACATTATTTTATTTTACTTATTTATGAATACATTTATTTAACTCCTTTTTTTTTACCTTATTTAGTTTACGTTGTAGAAAGACCTTTACACCATTATTGTCAATGTCTGTGATTATTATTTATTAATACATCCTTATTCCTTTGTGTATTTGTTTATTTATTTATTCTTTAATATAATTTTATATTGTGGTTATGTTGAAGATCTTTATATGTAATGGTATTTGTTCAAAATAAAGTACTTTTTGGGTAAGAAAAGAAAATTGGCATTTTCTGTCGAAGGACAAACAACAAATAGGACTTGTTTATTGTGAACAAAAAGAAAGTCTTGCTGGATACATGAAAAAAAAAAACAAATTCAAGATGGCCTCCATAGCTAATCAAATCAACTTTAACCAATACAAAAGGGTTACACTTCAGTCAGTTTTACAGACACTGATCTATACAGTATATTGATGTGGTAGTAGTCAAGACCGATCCCCAACTCATAGTCTGAGCACTAATGACCTTTTGCCACTGTCTCTTCACTCGTCAGTTCCACACCCCACCAGTTAAGGGTCTGCCCACTGCCAGTACCCACCCCACTCAGCCCGGTTTATGGAACCACCTTGTTTGTGGTTCCAACTGAACTGCTCTGATGTGACTATTTTGACGTGAGCAGACAGCAGCTGTTGACTGGCCAGTGGAGCTACGTCACTGAATGACCCACCAAAACTGAACCTCCATTTTTTTCTCTGATCATTTCCAGTGTGTTGTTTTTGCTAGTTTCTGGTATGGAAGCTCCAAAAATGGTGCAGTGGACCAATGATGAGGTTCCTAACTTTATTGGCCGATGTTATAATTCAGAGTGAGCTGAACAGCACCACATGAAATGAGTTCATTTACAGAGAGATATCAGAGATGATGGTGCAGCATGATTACACCTGACTTATAAGCAGTGCCGGGACAAGCTAAAAGAATCGAAGTCTGATTATAGGGCAGATAAGGACCACAACGTGCGGAGTGGCTCGAACACAATGAGCAGTTACAATACCGCCCACTTTGCATTGACAATCCCACTCTCATAGGGAAACAAGTCACAGTGGTAACTGGTAAACCACCAAACCTGGGAAGAACTGATAAGACAAGAGGCAAGGGCTGTCGCACTTATCAATGGCAAAGCGGCTTAATAAATCTCATGAGATCTTCATATATGGCATGAGATACGGTGATCAAAACAGCTTCATCTCCATCCCTTCTCATCACAAGACAATTTAACTTCAAAACTCTGACATAAAAGGTGGCGGGTGATATACGTTCCATCAAACATGACAAATCCTTTCATTTTGAACTATGAATATTTATAAACAAAGAAAAACTTTTTTTCTTGAAATTATTTCAATTTAATCATTAATCATTTTTTACTTCTAAAGATGTATCTCATTTGTTTTTGTTTTTTCTCCTGGGGATATCTTGGATGCTATACTGTTGAGTGTTTGTGATGTATTTCTAGCATTGGCAGCACCTAATTAGCTCTTAGCGAAAGCCAAGTAAAAATCTCTTGCTTGTTTCAGGCCAGTTTGACAGCATAGATCGTTTTTAAATTGCAGTGTGGGTTGTGAACTGAACCTGAACTGATGGAGGTGGGTGAGACTGCAGCAGCATCAGAATAACGTTAGAGTTGTGAGTTTGTCTTTGCTCAGTTATTATCCAGAGATTGTAGTCTATTAGAAACAGACCACTGACTTCCTATACACACACAGACAGACAAAGTCCTTCATCCATTGCTCGAGTGCTCGTTTCATTCTGTAATTTTGTCTTTTCAGCCATTATTAGCAATCATGTCAATTTTTTTTTCCTGCAGAAGTTGCTCAAGTGAAGGATTATGTTAGATGACTGGAATCACTCTGTTGTTAAGAAAGTATAAAAGCAAGTCGAGTCGATGCCTCTGAAAATTAATAGTCGTTACATTTATTGACAGAGTCTTCGGAAAGCTGCCTGAAGCACTTAAGTTATGACGGTGATAGGCTGGATCCTCAAGTACTGTACTTGAAATCAAATGTTGTCTGTGTGTGGTAAAGATGGCAGCCAACCGTTTATTTCTTTTAGCAGTCATCACTACATTAATTGTGTTGTCTTTGATTTAAACTTTGTGAAAATGTAGCAATTAGTGCTGATTGTATTCATTTATAAAACCTTTGCATGTTGGTCTGAGCACCGCTTTAAGGCAGACTATACTACCATATTTTCCGCCATAAAAGTCGCACCACCGCATAAGTCGCATCAGTCCAATTATGTCCAATAATGTGGAAAAATCCATAAATATGTTGCACTGCCGTATAAGTTGCATCTATTATGCGTCACCGCTGAACCGTTGCATATGTTACGCGTCACCGCTGACAACCTGGAAATGTGGGCCGGTGTTTTGCCAAAAATGGGTTGGCTGCCAAATGGCGGCCACGGGAGCATGCACGGAAGGACTTTAACAAGGTTAACACTTAAAAACAATCATTTGTTTGCTGAAAATTATAGCAAAGGTGTGTCTCAGTTTAACTTTTCCTTAATAAATGCACATAATGGTCAAATCAGCTGAATTTCAAAAATAGTTCTGCGAAGCATACATGCACAGCCAGAGGGGGCGCTGCATTTCTTAGTACTTTAACAAGATAAACACCTAAAAACTTTTATCAGTTTGCTCGAAATTATAGTAAAGGTGTGTCTCAGTTGAATTTTGCTTAATAAATCCACTTTGACAGTTAAAACATGGCAAAATGATGCCGACAAAATAGAGCGGCTTCAACATTACTACATGCCCACCCACCCATTATGATGACAGAAACACCTATTTATTTATTTTTTTAATTCATACCCGTTGAATTCTTCATCCTGTGTGTCGCTGGCGAAGAGTTCAACTCCTGAGGTAAGTGATGCAGCTGCCTTCTCTTCCTCTCCGGGGCTGTCGAAGTCCTCCTCCACGTCAGAGCTCCATCTCCAGCTAACATCTAGGCCCTTCTGAACCCCAACTGGATGGATTCTTTAGTGACTGAGGTCCACGCTTTATCCATCCATCCGAGGACCTGTGGAATGTCGCATGGCCCATCCGTCCTGTAGCTGTGAAACTGTGCTCTCCGTCCACCATCCACTCCTCCCAAAGGCGGCGCAGAGCTGATTTGAAGCTCCGGTTCACAGAAATGTCCAGAGGCTGTAGCACTTTTGTCAAGCCTCCCAGGATGATGGCAGGAATGGAGTTAAACACTTTAATTTTATCTTTATATTGTGGCGTGATGTGCGCACGCATGCTGTCCATCACCAGCAGGGCTTTTGTTGCTCTAAAATGTCTGTACACCATACAGGTACACCGGTAGTCGTCAAAAGCCTAGAGGCCCCTTTAGGTTAAGTGGTACTGCTTCATTTATTTCAGTCAGAATGAATGGAAATGGTCATATCTCAGCCAAAAATTGGTCTAAAAATATGGGAAAAAAATCCATAAAAACGTCGCTTCGTCTTATAAGTCGCAGGGCATGCAAACTAGGCAAAAAGCTGCGACTTATACGTTAAAAAATACATAATGTGAAATCAACATTGTCAGGTTTTTTTTTTTTTTTTTTACTGGTTTCCTGGGATCTAGTGAGGAGCTTTATTTACTTAGATCTAACATAATAAATTACTTAAAATAATAGCCTACAAAAATAGCCTTTAAAATATTTTCTTCATGGAAATAAATAAAAAAGCTCTTCAATTCCTACAAAAGCACTTGTTTGAATTATATTTCAGCATTCTTGCTCTGTTTTGTCTTCTTGAGTTCCTTTTAGCTACTGTCTTGCTAACTTGAACTCAGTTAATTGCTCATTTTAACTCTTAGCTACAGTTTTGCTAATTTTAGCTATGGTTTTAACTAAATTTTTGTTAAGTTGGCTCTTAGAAAGTTTTTAGTTTATTTAATAGTTTTAGCCAAGGCTTCTAATTTGAGCTTTTAGTAACCGTTTTAGCTAAGGCTTCTAATTTTAGTTTTTACATACAGTTTTGGTAAGTGTATCTTTTAGCTACAATTCAAATCCTAACATTTATTTTTTCACAATTTCTTATTGTTCAGTTTTATTCACTGTTTTGATTCTGTGTGATTAAATATGTTGTTGTGCGTGTTTTGTACTAAACCTAATTTTACTGGAAACAGATTATTCCATTTATGTCCCACTTTAAGACAGCTAATTTAGACTGTGGTTGAAATGCTTTAAAATTTGAATTGGGATTCAGATATTTTAGTTTATAAAAATTGAATGACATTTAAAGTTGCTTTATTACAATAAGTTTCATATCCGATTTATAAGGTCAGAGGCTGCTTTTATTAGATTTAATTTGCCTCACGCATCCTAACTACTACTAACATCCTAACATAACTTTCATGCTGTCGACAGTCTGAGCGTTTACGTTCCTCTGTGCTCTTTTTCTCTGACAGTGCACAAAGAGCATCACTCCGCTGCAGACCCCCACAGCCTGAAGCCACTCTGCCAAATCTGTGACCATGTCTGGAGCCTACGATGAGTACGCCAGCCAGGAGGAGACTACGGACAGTTTCTGGGAGGTGAGACAGAAGCCTTTGACAGATTAAATCAAATTGGGGAGTGACACCAGCTTTGTGATGAACTCCAAGTAAACCAAATGGGAGAAGGGAGTTCAGCAGCAACTAATTTATCACCACTGTTGGCTCACTGATCTTTGAATGCTCCAACTTCACGCTCGAGGTTACGATGCCCATGTATTTTCTCAGCAAAACAACAAATTGCTAGGTTTTAGTGCCATCATTCAAGAATAAGACAAAAAGGACATTTTATCACGTCTTTAGCAAATGCGTAAGTGAAAGTTGAAAACGAATGAATTCAATGTTTTTGTGAGCTGTTTTTGTTTTATATTCCATCCTAATCTTTTTGTTAGATATGACTCTTCCCACATCAATGTCGTTCTCTTCTCAACTATTACTTCATTATCAAACTACTACATCATATTTATGTCAGGCAAAATTATTCAAGTTGCACTTATTTACCTTTTTTTTAAAAACTGCTTTCATTTTTAACATTTTAATAAATTAAAGACTCAGTGTTCCATTAAGGAATACACAACATCCATCACATTTCCTGCAAGAGTTTTACACTATAATGATCTTCTGTTTAGAAATGACTATGTAGCTGTATTGGTCAAACCTTTAAAATAACATTATGTACAAATTCAAGACATATTGTAAATCTTGTACGATCTGTTACTACTAATGTGTTGTGAACGACTGTTATGTACTACCATAAACTAGCTGTAAGCTTCACTGAGTTATGGACATTTTGTGTAGTCTAATCAAATGGTTGTGGTGGCCATCTAGAAGGTGGTTGGCTCCAGAAGTTAATCACCTCTAATGATTACTTTCTGTGAGTTTCACTGAAAACTGTCCAGTTGTTTATGGGATATTCTAAATAAAGGTTGAATGAATGAATATTTTGCTAACAGACAGACAGGGTTGACTCAGGTTATTCCCAAGGTTTTGAGCAAACGTGTTGCATAACATATTGCACTCGAAGTCAGTGTTCTGATGATGCTCAGCTACCACAACACCTAATTTTAGCTTAATAATCTTAAAAAAAAATCTCTGGCATATAACCAGTGCTTAATTTGTCAACCAATTGACACCAGAATGCAAATAGCGGAGAGGGGGGCATAAAAAGTTTTGAAAAAAGTAGAAACAATTTCCTGCCTTCTGGTGCATTTTAACGGGTTGTTAAACTGTTTACCTACATTTGAAAACACTTGATTCAATAACTATTTTAGAGAGCAACAAGAAATAACCTGACCAACAGTTCTCCTTGTGTGAGTAGAGCATGTTCCACTTCTCTCAAGCATCCTCGCACCTGCTTCAGTATCTCCATTGCCACTGCCTTCATGTGCTTCAATTCTTGGTTCTGTAGTTTTGTTAAGTCCAAAATGCTGCTGCCAGAGTCTTAACTGGAGTTGGTAAGAGAGATCATATCTCTCCAGTTTTAGCTTCTCTCCATTGGTTCCCTGTCAAATCCAGAATTGAATTGAAGATCTTACTTCAAACCTACAAAGCTCTCAACAACCTAGCTCCATCTTATATTACGGATCTTATTGTTCCATATTTTCTTAACAGAGCACTTCACTCTCAGACTGCAGGTTTACTTGCGGTTCCTGTTTTCGAAAGCAGAATGGGAGGATGATCTTTCAGTTATCAGGCTCCTCTCTTGTGTAACCAACTTGCAGTTTTTGTCCGTGAGGCTGACTCATTGTCCAGTTTTAAGACTGGGCTTAAGACTTTCTTTTTTGATGAATCCTATAGTTAGGGTTGGCTTATTATGCTGCCATAGGCTACTAGGACAAATTGACCTAATTTCCTTAAATTAATTGCAAAAATTGATTAGTTTTCATCGGATACTGTTTCTATCTTAACAAGTGATTCTCGACCTACCACTGTGTATCTTTTCCTCCATCCTAACCTCTCAATCCCAGCCAGTCGAAGCAGATGGCCGCTTGTCCTGAGCCCGGTTCTGCTGGAGGTTTCTTCCTCATGAGGGAGTTTTTCCTTTCCACTGTTGCCTTCATTCTTGCTCAAGATGAGAGTCCTGTGATGGATTTAAATTAAAAGCAGTCTGCTCCTTAGATAAATAGTGTTAAATTATTATTTTACATAATGAATGTTTCTGTTTTTCAGTGCCCTGAGATGACTTATGTTGTGACTTAGCGCTATATAAATAAACTGAATTGAATTGAATTGAAAATTTAGTTGTAGGCTACAATGAGAAGACTTTTTTTTTTTATGAAAGTAAATACAGTAGGACAGTCTTTTTGACATTTTGATCACTGTTATTTTGACAAATCTGTGCCTCTGTTTTGATGTGATGTAAGTAACATGATTACCCATCAAAAAATTTCTCGTATTCTTAATAAATAATCAATGTTTTTTTATTGATCCACTTAAACTGTAAAACGGATTTGCAATTAGTTGTGCTGCTTAATTATATTTTTGTGTTTTTAATTAAATTGCCCATGACTGAACTTTTAGGGACATATTTTTTTAAGAGTAGAAGCAGAAATGCTTACTTGAAGGGGCAGCTCTTATGTGATGTTAAGAAGCACAAAAGTGGCTTTTATGTTTAAAATTAGTGTTTATGTAATTATTTTCAGATTACATATCTGATATAGCTTTTTATTCGTTCAAAGCAGTCAAATTTGTTCATAACTTTATTATTATTAAGCCTGAGAGTTACCAGATCCAAGCAAGCAGTTACTGGAACACACCCTGTTTAAGAGAGTTACCGGATCCCATTCTGGAAGGATCTGGCTCAAATTATGCCCTGCATATAACTGTGTTTGCATTAGTTATTGTCGATTTGGTTCCATCTTAAATTATGTTACTTGTAAACATTAATCAGTTGTTTTTACAATTATTCTTTCTAAAAGTTTTATCTAGTTTGTTCAGACATAGATGTTTTGCTGTTAGGCCTGTCGCAAAAAATAACAAACCAATTAATCGCAGGATAAATGAAAATTATCGACCTTATTTTCATTTATCATCTTTATCGTTTCTTCGTGTCTCTCTCGTTCTAGTGAAGACACTGGATGACAAAAGGCTCAACTCCGGTGCTCTTCACTGACTCCTCCCTTTCTCTTTAAAATCCATTTTA
>JARVGV010001459.1:16244989-16262401 GCA_031762435.1 Hypsolebias longignatus | reverse complement strand
ATGTATACATACCATTTATATGTATATATACTGTATATATGTATAGGTATATATTTTATATATATATATATATATTATATATATACAGTACTGTATATATAGGTATATATATTTTTATATACAGTATAGGTATATACTGTATATATAGTTTTATATATATATATACATATACTGTATACAGTATTTTATTTTATTGTTTTTAATGGGATTTGGTGTTTGTGGAATTCCAGTTTATTTGTGGCTCCTCGGGCTGACGAAGTCCCTCAAAAGAAGGATGAAACGTCTCAGCAACAATAATAATAATAATTAAGAAAACGATAAAGAAAGAAAGAAAATGTCCAGATGACCTGACTAACGTGTTTTAGTTTCAGGATGAAGAAGAGAAAACTTCTCAAATGTCCAAATCTTCTCATCTTTCAGTCAACAGAAGCTGCCACTAGAGGTCAGCAGTGACCAGAGGTCCTAACATCTGTCATCATCATCATCATCATCATCATCATCATCACTGATCTGTCTCCATCTGTCAGTGGTTCAACACAGACAGGCATGAGACAACTGTGCACACACAGGTCAGTTTAGAATCACCTCACCACCGTGCAGACCAAAGATCCCATTTACTTCCACCATCCACCTGCTGTCAGTAAAATAACCTTACCTCCAGTGCTGCAAAGTTCAGGGATTCTTCTAAACCAGAGATTTACCTTGACATAACCAACAGATTATTTTACTTTGAAGTTCACGACTATTATTTGGGAGTTTTTCTTTAGTATCTTTAATTAGTTTTTCACGTAACATACGGGGAAATCAGGTGAAATTAAAACTCCTGTATTTTCTCTAAACAAACTTTGTGGTTAGCTTCTATTTATTTGTCATTTCCTTAAGTAACAGTTGATTTTATTTCTCTCATCGGAGGTCTTAACCCATAATCACCAGAAATGAAGTGCAAGGACTTCCTTTAAGAGTTTGCGTAAGGTTTTGGAAGAAAAGTACTTCACGGAATTAGTAAAATTTATTTCTCTTACATTTTCACTGATGAGTAAAAAATATATAATCTTTGCAGCCGATTTTCAGAGAAAGTTGATGAATTATTAATTTTTACAGAATTATGTTGGTGAATTCTGAGACCATGCAATAATTTACCTGCGTGTAACGTAGTCTCTGTATTTACGTACAGTATTTCCTTTTTTCTCTTCTGGGAGGGATTTATGTTTTCACTTCAAACTGGATTTCTCTGTTCATGTTTTCCTTGATATCAAAAACCTGATCAGAACATGCAGAGACATGTTCACCTCTCACTGTTGAGAAAAAAAGAAGCTTACCTTTTGTAAAAACAAAATAAAAAAATAAAAATCTAGGAATAACTTGTTTCATTTTGCTCAGGGCCTCTCTATCTTGTGCAGAGAAAAAGGGAAACGACAAGATGTTTTAAAAACCTGCTGGGTGAGATAAACAAAAGATAAACGGTGGAGAATGTGTCTGCTCAGAATTAATTTGTTTTTACCCGAATTATACATACCGGTATATAAAAAATAAACATCTCACACTATAGCTTAAAAATATTTTATTGTTTCCTTTTTGATGCTTGGAGTTCAGTCTGCAAATATTCAGACATGACAGGAAGCCACGGAGGGAAAACACAAATAGCATGAAACAGTAAAATAATCTATGTACAAATATCAACAATATGGACAACCGTGTAACTGACTAAGATTCAGTAGAATAAATGTTCCCCTGCCTCGTTTCTTTTAACTCATTTACAAAAGGGGACCAATAGTAAAAACTTTTTCAAACAAAGGGCCGATTTCTGAAGCTACATAAACTCAAACCAGATCCAGCATCTTTTCTTTGTCACAGGTTCCTCAACAAGAGTTTGATTGGTCTCATTTAACGTTCTCTGTTGTGCTTTCGACAACATAATCAAAGATTACTGAAAAAATTCAAGAGATACAGTAGAAGTATTTTATGTTAAACATATCATCTTGGGGGCCAGATAAGATGTCAACAGGGGCCACATTTGGCCCGAGGACCTTGAGTTTGACACGTGTTTTAAATGATAAAGTTTACGTTCAGCAGGTTGTTTGTATGACAGAACAGGTACAAACAGAATTTAGGGTTTAGTGGCATTTAGGCAGAAACTGAAACGTGAGACTTGTTGTTTTTTGTCTTCCGGATTATAATTTGAAACCTCAGCTGAACTGCAGTCAACCCAACAACTGTTAAAATAGTTGAAAACGTTTAGTGGAGCTAAATGAAATACAAAATTTAAAAAAAGTTCCATTAAGAGACAGTAAATATTAGAGACCGTCGTTGTGGTTTTATAACTCAGGCTGTTACTGTGTCTGTTTAATGACAAACATCTCATGGATCACTGCCGGGATCGCACCATCTAGTGGGCATCCCTTGTCTGTGCACCCTTGTGTCACCTCATTTGTTTAAACTGATTTCATCCTTGTGTTCCCAGGTGTTCGTAATCATGTTTTGTCCTGTCTGTGTATATATAGTTGGTCTGTGAGTCTTGTCCTTTGTCGTGTCGTCGTTAGGTATAGCCTGTTTGTTCCTGCCAGTCAGGCCTGTTTCCTGTTCCCTGTTCCCTAGTTTGTGTGAGTTTGCTGCCCTGTCAGCCTTTTTGATTTATTATTAAAAAGTATTTATTTTTATAAATTCTGAGTCCCTGCCTGCACAATTGGGCTCGTACCTGCCTGAAAAACCCTGACAATCACAACAGATTTTATTGATTATTGCAGAAATTGTTCAATAAACGAGGCTCTGCAAGTGATTAGGTTTTGGAGTCAGTCTGAGTCACCATGTGACCTTAGCAGAGAATCTATTTGTAAACCGTTGTCCTCAATCAATGTCTGTTAGCAAAATATTCATGAACTACTGGACAGTTTCTTTTGAGACATTTAGAAAACAGTATTTGGGCGTATATTTATGACTGATTAACTTTTGGGGTCAATACAATACAATTCAAGATGGCTGCCACAGCCAAGAGACCCTAGACAACAAATTCTGCTAGAACTCACACAATTTTACAGTAGGCTACGGTGGTTGGATTTTTTTTTTTTTTTTCATCTTATTCCTTCTGCAGGTGTCGCCACAGGGAGAAAACTCAATGTTTGACGCAGGATGCCCTTCTTGACACAACCTGGACTCAAACTGGCAGCCTCAGGAAAATGAGACTGTTTCGCTGACCACTGACCCACAGCATCACACAGTTCTACAGACAATATTTGGTGTGAATATTTGGTGCGACTGTGGCTGAGCATTCTCCCCAACTCTCTTAAGCCCAGCAGGCAATACTTTGCTTTAAACATTGAGATAGTTGGAGTCAGCCCCGTCTGTCAGCAAAATAATTTATGAACTGCAATAGGAATTTTATAGAAAGTTTCATAAAGTAATCACCGGATAAACATCCGTAACTGATGAACTTTTGGAGTCAGTCCAATTCAAGATGGGCACCTCAGATGAAAATGGCTACAACTCAGTCTGTTTCACAGATTATAAATTAAAATCTGAAGTGGTAGTAGCTGAGAGTCATACATGATCCATATGTTGGATATATGACGGGGGATATACATTCCTTACAGGAATGTGAGACATTTGCTTCATTCATCTGCTTCTTCATTTAAAAAAAAAAAAAAAAGAAGTTTTTCTATTCATTTTGTTTTGATCTGTTCACAAACGACAGCTCCACAAACCGACACGATGAAGCATCACTTCTCACCAAGGAGGTGCAACAACACCCGAGCGACGACATCAGTCCAGCCGCAGAAGAGTTCGAGGAGCTCACGCTCAGCTCCAAATATCAAACTGCTGAGTCATCGCTGCCAGGCGATGGAGGTGCAAGTGAAAAATGACCGACATGACAAAGACACCAGTGCAGCTGAGAGGCCTGAAGCTGCATTGGGACGATGGAAGCATAGACAGGCAGATCACGCAAACAATAAGGCAGTTCCTTTATTGTAATCTGGGTTTGTTTGATGCTGCAGCAGAAAAAAGCCTCCACGGTCACTTTGGTCTGTCCCACAGAGAGGCCTCCACAGCTGCTGCCAGATGTGACGGAGCTGCCGGTGAACCTGAGGATGATCAGTGCGCACGTTTCAGGCCACCCTTCAGTTCAGGTTTAGGGCTTTAAGTGCAAGCGTCTCATTTTCTCGTTTCAGGTTCCTCCTCGCAGCCTGCTCATACTGGGTGAACAAACTGGTACACCAGTCGCTGAGACACGTCGGGCTTACGGATGATGCCCTTCTTATAGTACTGACGAATGGAGCGACTCAGCTTGTCGTAGTTCATGGCAGGTCGGTTCTTTCTGAGTCCCCACAGCCTCGCCACGTGGGCCGAGTCTTCGATTTTAAAAATGCCTGCAGAGAAACACGAGGTTTTTTTTTTAAGCAAAGCGCTTCAGGTACTTCACTGGAAATTGTTTTTAATTCCATAAAAAGCTCCGATAGAATCTGTGAAAGCATTTGGTCTTAGAGCAGGTGTTTTAAAGAGTCAGTAAACGTGTTGGAAATGTTCTATATCATTAAAGATTCACCCACCAATGTATCAAATGGGAACTGTTTTCAAAACTGACATCTTACTGAGTCTTTTTATTTTGAAAGGTTTTGTATGTGAATGTGACAGCGACGATGAACCACAAACTAAACATAAATCTTTTCACTCAAAATATCTATATATAACTCTGTAAAATAACATTTGTTAACTGTAAGAACACAAATGTTTTTAATTATTTTGTGTGTGTGTGTTTTTCCATTTGCTGCTTCCTTTACCTTATTGGCTACTTTTAGTTTGTTGATAGATTTTTGCTACTTTAAACTTACTGCTAAAAGTTGTTTTTTATTATTTTGACCGAGTTTTAGCTTTAAACTAGCATTTTGCTACTTTTAATACAAACAAAGGGTTTAAAACCAAAAAGACTGGACTTCTATTCTGAAACTGAAGATAGTTATCAATTAAATGTCTGGAGTGTGTGGAGTTGGCAGCTGTAAAGAACTGAGGCCTGGTTGTGTATCTAGATTCAGCTGCAGATTAGACTGGATCTACAATGGAGGCTCGTTAAGTTCTTTGATAGTCTGGCTCATGACAGATGTTTTGGTCACCTGCAGCTGGAGTTGATCCCTGCGTCTGTGCAGAGGTTGTTCAGTTGGTCTGAACATTCCTCACTGACCTGCAGACACCACAGCGCCCAGTTTGGGTTTGGTGGTTCTGGATGAACCAGCCTCTGTCTGAAGGTCCTGTTGGGTTTGGGATGTTGTGTTTGGAGAAAACCCTTCAGAGTTTTTCAGATACAACACGTGGGATGACAATGTGTTTGCACTTCTCTCTGCTGTGTTCTGCAGCGTGTTTTGTGGATTTGTTTGCTGATTTGACAAAGGTCCAGTTAGGACAGGGGTCTGCAACCTGCGGTCCTGGAGCCACACGCGGCTCTTTGGTTTTGCTGCAGCGACTCTTTCAAGCTTTGATTAAAACTAACATGAAACTGAATTTTATGGGTTGCTAAACAAACAACAAAAAATACCAGTTTTAGCTGTTTTCATTTATTTTGCAAATACTCACTTTAACTTTCTTTGCTTTATTTCTATACTTGTTTTTTTTCCACATGTTAAAAAAAAATTACATACGTCTGCAGTTCATATTTTTATTTTATTAAAAAAAAAAAAATCCCCCCCCCCCCCTCGCTTTACAAGAACCTGGTCTTTTCATTTGTCTTTAATTGTAAAACTATCAATAAATGTTAAAAAATCATTTGATATTTTTAGCTTTATAATGTAACCCCTACTGGCCACAAAAGTCTTCTCCAACAAACCTAAAGTGGCCCATGGGCCACCAGTTGATAACCACAGTTGTAGCAGGTTGTTGCGGCTCCGGACACATTTAATTTAGTGAATGAAGGTGTAAAAATGGCTCTTTTGATCATAAAGGTTGCAGACCCCTGAGTTAGGATGTGCACCTGTGGGGAGAGTTAATATAACGAGGCCTCGCACACAGTTCAGTGAAGCTGGAGCTCCTCTCACTCTGGACATTTTTGAGTTGAAAAAGCCTCCCAGATGGAAAGTGAGACATGTTCAGCTTCAGAACAGAAGTCCAGTTGTTTTTGTTTTGTATCTTTTTCTTTGGATTGTTCATGACCTGGATGATAGAGAATCCTCACCAGCTTAGTTTTTACCTAATGCTTTGCTCCTTTAATTAGCTTTTTACTACTTTTTGCAAACCTTTAGTGTCTTTACCTATTGAGCTACTTGAAACTCAGCTAGCTTTTAGCTTTTTAACATTTAACAATCCTTTTGCTAGTTTTAGCTAACCCGTTTCTGCATTTGGTTTGTTTTGGCTCGCCTTTTTGCTCCTTTTAGCTAATGTTAGTGCTAGGTGTGTTTAGGCACCTAACATGGTCAGCATTAACGGACCCTTTTAGTTTTTAGTCAAAACAGTAGAAAAGTTCAGCAGAGGTTCTGCGGCTCTTCCTTCCACCAACTGGTGACCGTGTTTCTCCTTGTCTTTTGTACAAGCTGAACTGTTAAGTTTAAAATCACCTCGCTGTGTCATTCCTCTGTTTGACCAACGGCCTGTGGGTGAAAAGGCCTGGAGATGCTGACTCGTACCTTTTTCTTTGTTGAGCCAGCGGATGCAGCGTCCGTAGCTGTGAGGTTTGAGCAGGAGCTCTCGGAGGAACTGCCACAGATGAATCGGTTGACCCGAACAAGACGAGTCCGCCTCGGACCACAGCTCCTCGTGGCCTTGGCAAAACAAAATGACAAAAGTTTTTATCTTAATTTGTCAGGTCAGTATGTTGTGACTCTCTGATAAGAGATTATGAAACCTTATATTGATGTACATTTTTGACCACTTTGTGATTTTTATTGGAATTGGTTAAGTAAAGAAAGCAAAACGTGTCCAGTGCATTAGATTAGTTTTGCTAAACTTCTTGAGACTTTCATTAAGGCTGGTTAATGTCTTTAAATTTGGAGGAAATCAATCCTACCTGTAGCTTTAGTCTCCACAACTGAACACCTCTCCTTCATCCAGGCAGCTGGAGATAAAAGAGAGACAGACTATCAATCAGAAGAAAAAGCTTTTTCTTTAAGTTACGTAATTCCAACTGAACATTACATTAATGCAAAAGTTTTAAAGTCAACCCCTAAAGTTTTTTTTTTTAATTATTATTATTTTTATTCCCAGCAGACAAATGTTCCTTGTGGTCTTTATGGTGGCGCTGATCAGTAGATTTTAGGGCTTCCTGGAGGTCTTTGTCTGGTTTTTAACTCATTTTATGTCCAGTCACTGGACCTGCTCATGACGGCAAACAAGCGAAGGACAAAGAAGAAATGTCAGTCATCCAAATGAAACCTACAGCATCTCATGTCTTAGGAAAATGAAATTAAAATAAAACAATAATCCAGCTCAGACCCCCTGACACAGGAGACCTGGGTAGATCTGGGACCACCATACACCACATGTGATGCGAATGATAATGAACCTTGACCTTGAGAGCTGAGTCATCTTTCAATTGGTCACCTACATGTCAAGTTTTCTGCTATAACTGGTTAACAATTTGTCAGGACTATAATAAACTCTTTTTTGTCAATCAAATTAGTGTAATCTTTGGTATTTTTCAAAGATTGGACAAAAGAAATGGAAAAATAATAGTTTCTTTGTTCAGGTAGTCACACTCTTGGTTTCCTGTTCACAGCTTTGTCCGTGCACTTTTTGCAGACTTTTACTATTTGTGCTATATCAAAACGTTCAGCTTGATTTAAAAAAAATATAGTGTACGGTACTTAGACTTTTGGGTTTTATAACTTTAAATATTTCACTTTACTTTAAATAAAATGTTGGAAAAACACTGAGATGTCTTCAGTTACTTCTTAAACATTGTTCCCTATTAGCATTTTTGTTTTATTTTGGTCTTCTTACGCTAGTATTAGCTTTTAGGTACTGTTTGTTACTTTTAAAATTCAGCTACTGTTTTGCAACTTATAGCTTTTAACCACAATTTAGCTTTTTTTTAGCTCTAGCTACCATTTAGCTCCTTTTATCCTTTAGTTACAGTTTTTTTTTTCATTTTAACTACTGCTTTGCTGATTTTAGCTTTATGAATGTTTACTTTAAGCCACTGTTTATTTGTTTGTTTGGTTTTTTTTAAAATAATTTTAGCTACCGTTTTCATCATTTTTGCTTCGGCATCTGTTTTACTACTTTTAGCTACTGTGTCTTTACCTTTAACGTTTTGCTAATTTTAGCTTTAGCACTGACATTGCTAGTTGGTTTTGCGTTGGCAGTAGCTTTGCCATCTTTACCAAAGTTTTAGGTTCTTCAGTAATTTTCAGCAAAATGATTTAGCAGTCATCATTCACCTTCACAAAAACAAACAAAAAAATATTTATCTAGGAAAAATTTGTTGTTTGTTCATTTTCTGTTCTGTGCATTCAGCAACACCAGCACATCATTTCAGTTTAACAGCTTTTTTTTATGTCCAAATATTTTATGGGACACTTTATCAGGTACATTGTAGGATTGGGCAGCACGGTGGCGCAGTTGGTACAGCTGCCGCCTCTCAGCGAGCAGGTTGCCACATCAAATCATGGCTGGGGGGCTTTCTGAGTGGAGTTTACATGTTCCCTCCGTGCATGTGTAGGTTTTCTCCGGGTACTCTGGTTCCCTCCCACAAACCAAAAACATGCATGTTAGGCTGATTAACTCTAAATTGTCTCTGTGAGTGAGAGAGTGAATGGTTGTTTGTCTCATTTGTCTCTATGTGTCCCTGTGATGGATTGGAGACCTGTCCAGGGTGTCCCTGCTGCTTACACAGTGACTGCTGGATATGGGCACCAGTAACCCCTGTGACCCGAAATGAAAGACGTGGGTAAAGATAATGGCTGGCTGGCTGGCTGGCTGGCTGGCTGGCTGGCTGGCTGGCTGGCTGGCTGGCTGGCTGGCTGGCTGGCTGGCTGGATGGATGGATGGATGGATGGATGGATGGATGGATGGATGGATGGATGGATATTTTATAAAATAGTTAAACAGATACTGCCCTGAAGATGAAAGCATCTACCTATGAGTAGGTTAAAAGAAATGTAAAGTGGGAATAGTGGCTAAAGTCCAAAAACAAACAACTCTTGGAAGAGCTTTTAAAAAAAACTTTTCTACTTTAAAATGTTTTAAGAAAGTCAGGGCCGTTGAACGTAAAGAACATAAATGACAATCTTTCCCCACATCATTCTATACAAACAGTCTGGAGCTGCCTCTCAAACATCACATCAGCCAAACATTAGATAACAGAGTCATCGGGAGGTGTAGCAGGTTGCCATCCTAAATAAACATTCCTCCAGTACCTGACTTCCAGATGTCCAGGTGAGCGTGCAGCGTGTCTCCACACAGCGGGGAGCGCTGGCGAAACTCCTCCTCACTCATGGCACACAGATCCTTTCCAGTCAGCTCCTGAAAGGCTTTTCCTGCGTGAGGTAACCTGTACAGATGTTCAGTCCACAGCAGCCACTTTTGGACGTTTGCTGTGTTCCACTCAATCGGGTCTGTGGGAGGAAAGGAGAAAAACCACCTGAGCTAGTATAGCAAAGTACTAGCATGCACATCTGAGAATGTGTCACTAGTTTAATATCATTTCAGCTATTTTAGCCACTATAAAACATTCAGCTCATTTGGGACATACAACTATGACTTTTGTTTTTGTAAATTAAATAATTTGTATATTTAACTTGATTTATCTTCATTTTTTTATTTCTGTTTTACTGGAGTGAGATTTTAGCTAGTATTTTGCAGGTTTTTAGCATTTAGCCAGTGCTTCCCTAGTTTTAGCATCTATAGCTACTGTTTTATCCAACTTAAATTTTAGCCACAGTTTTTCATATTTTAAATTTTAGCTACCGTTTTTGCTAATTTTGGCTTTGAGCCAATTTTTGCTGGTTTTAAGTGCCTCTGTTTTGCCAGTTTTAGTGTTTAGCTAGCATTTTGCCAGTTTTAGCATTTGGCTTATGTTTTGATGGTTTAGGATTATAGCTACAATTTTGCTAAACTTGTTTTAACTATTGCTTTTGCTAGTTTTAGCCTTTGCAGGTGCTTTGGGCGTTTTAGTATTTGTTTAGCTAGTTTTAACTTTTGTTCTGCTTGTTTTAACTTTATCAACTTAGTTTAAATTCCAACAAATTTTGTCTGTTTTCTAGAAATAAAAAATAAAAAAAAAACAACAACTGCAATTTCTTTAGCTAAAACCAGTTTTTTCAGCTAGCTAAGAGTCATGCTAGGTCATTTTCCAGCTTTATATTGTCACAGATAATAAATCTTGTGAAACCACATGTAATTATGTTTTTATGCCTCTCCAGTTCTAATCAGGAGAACAGATGACTCGGGATCATGAAGGTTTATAACAGCTAGAGGCTGTACAATACATAAAAAAACACTTCCTTTGTTTGCTCTCCAACCAGGAGAGACCTCGCCCTAAAGACTGTGTACACGGCTGCAGGCAGTGGAGAATCATCACTGTCACAGTTCAGAAAAACTTTTTAAAAGGTCAGGATTAAACAGATCCTGGAGCGGGCAAACACAACTTTGCGTCAGAAAGGAGATGATTTAAAACATCTTACGGTTTGCTTTAAGAATATGTTGATTTTGGAAGTGAGGTTCAGTAGCTCATAAATCTCTGAATCAACATTTTAATATTTGCAAAATGTGAACAACACTTTTTTTTTCTTCTTTTGTCAGTTATACGCGTTAAAACGTTGCGATGCCTCTTGAAAATGACAAACTGCAGGAGCAGGTGTGGTGGTGGTGTTGGGGGCAGCCTACCTGGGGTGATGTTGAGGAGCTTGCAGGCAGTTTCGATGTCCTTTAGCACCTCTCCAACAACCATGCTCTGAACCTGCTCCAGAGACCGCTCCTCCTCCTGCCCCACCAGCCCAGGAGACAGGCCTTGCTCCTGGCTGTCAATGATGGGGCACTGCTCCGGTTCCTCCAGGTTCTCCATGTGATTCATGGGTACGGCCAGCATTGGGGAGGCATCAGAAACTTTTACCAGCCAAGTGGCATCTTCAGTGAGAAGCATGTCATAGCAGGAGAAGTGAAGGCCTGGGACGCCTCTTTCCAGGGCTTCTATGTTTGGTTTGGTCTCAACCATCTCCCATGGATCTGCAGAGCCTCTGTTTCGCTCCAGGAGAACAAGGGAGTCCTCCGTCTTTACAATTCGGGACCCGTACCCTTCAGATAAACTGCTCACTGGGTGTGACATAACTGCTTTCTGAAAATAAACCAGACAAAACAAGCAAAGATACGTTTCTAACCCATGATCTGAAGTAGATCTAAGAACCATGCAAACATTGAAACAAACACAAACTGGCATTTTGTTGCTTTAAATTAAAAGAGCTGAAGCTGACAAAAGTTGAGTGGTACCTTTCTCAATAGTTCCTTATTTGAAACGCTTCAGCTGCTAAACCAGTTCTGTAAGAAACTCCATCAAAGTTCAGTCTGTGTTTGTGAGCTGAGCTGGTTATTGCTTTATAGGAACCCCAAGTTCTAATGAAGATACTGGGAAGAGAACCCTAAGGAGAGTTAAAGCGCACACAGCGCTGACGGGCATGGGGCAAAATGGATTGGACTGAGTCTCTTATTTGTGGGTCAGTGGCCCAGAATGGCTGGTGTCTTGGGGGTAGGTGACTTATATTGAGACCTGAGGCAGCTCTGCCGCCTATTTGGGCTTTCAAGGTGCCGCCTCTGCAATCCTTTGTCTCCATTGCCAGCTGGAGATTTTAATCAAATAAAAGTCAGATAATGCAGAGGGGAGCATGAACAAAATGTGTCCCAAACAAACCACATGCCCGAAAAACAACTCGTACAGTTTTAAAAAAATAAGAGAAACCTAGACCGAAGAGTTTGATCCCAATTCACCTTTGATTGTTATCAAAGGTGCATTTATAGACGTAAGCTGTATCACAAGCATAATCTCACATATGGCACCAATAATTTGTACCTACCACAGCTGGCATATGGGAAGACACATTACTGTCACACACCAGGCTATCAGTGGTGGAGGATGAGGTGGCAGTAAAGGAAGTCCACAGAGCACATGTTCAGTGCTTGATTAGATCAAATTGTTCCAAGGCAAACAAATTAAGTCTCGTAAAGTTAGCAAAATATTTGATTGCAGCCATCAACCCAGAAACAACGTAAACGAGGAATATGAGGTGAATGTACGTGAAAACAAACTTTCTTGAAGTGGTTTTGTTTTGTCTCCATTAGGAATGGAAAACATGCAGAAACTATCCTACGAGTGTCCCGTATTGAAAAAATAAAATGTTTGATGTGAAAGAAATTTTAAAGAAAAACTTTGCAGAGAGTGGTGAAGGCTGCGCAGAAGTCTGTTGGAGTCAATCTCCTCACTATCACAGACGTTTACACCTCCAGATGCAGGAAGAGGGCCACCAGCATCATGAAGGACCCCACTCACCCAGCACACACACTTTTTGCCCCGCTCCCCCCAGGAAGGAGGTTAAGGTGCATTAAGTGTAGAACCACTAGACTGAGGAACAGCTTCTACCCTGAGGCTGTTAAGACTCATGAATATCTAACCAGATTAATCACTGTGAAAAAAAATCACAACATGCTGCTTATCTGTTTCTTGTTGCTGCTGATCTGTTTCACATTGCTGCTGATCTGTTTCATGTTGTTTTGTCCATTCGTACTCATCTGCTCACACAGACTCATGTTCGTGCTGCTGTTTGGTGTATTGTTTTTATGCTACTAGTGCTTAGTGTGTTAACAATTTTCTTAGTTCATGTCTTAGAACTTATTACTATTTTTCTTTTACATGTTAATACTTTGCTGGATGTAACTGGGACCCTGTGTACAAAATTTCATTCCACCACACGCACCACATGTGATGCAAATGACAACAAAGAACCTTGAACCTTGATATAAATGTCATCAGTTAGTTATGCTAATTGTAAAATTACAATAAACGGTTGGGTAAAACACATTTTTCCTTTCAAAGTTAAAGAAGTTATCATCAATGCATCCCATAAAGAGTCTACCTCTAGTTGTTAGTCTTTAACCCCCCACTGTAAAACCTCCTCCCTCTGGTCTTTCTTTTATCCTTAAACTTCCCATAAAGTGGAACCCACCCTCATCAGGAGTCTGATGAAAAGCCTTTGGCATCCCAGCCTGCTGCTGCGGGTCAACGCTGCTCTGCAACAGCTTGCACTAAACCCATTAGCAAAGCAAATTTAGCCATATTACCTTCTTCCAAAAGGAAGAGGAGACTCACACATACACACACATACACACACTGAAAGACACAAACTCAACACCCCCCTCAAAGGAGTGAGGGATTAAGACCCTGACTGATCTCTAAATGAGTTTGGTCAAGATGCTGATATTCATTTCAGGAGCATTAGAGCTTGCTCCATTTACTGAGCAGGAGTCAGGAAAATAACTCCCTGCAAGCTTTCATCCTTCCTGTGAAACAGTTTTGTATTTTTATTGAAACATTTGGACTTATTTAACACAAATAAAGTAATATTTCCAGCTATCTTGATTAACTGACCCAATCGTTTTTTGTGAAATTATCACTAGATATGAAATAAACCAACAACCCTAAAAGTGTTTAAAAGCTTGTGATGCCGATAAAAACATTCAGACTTTCTCTTTCCAAGCTCTTGGTGTGAGGATCTGTACAACAATTTTAGGCTAAGATTAACCTGCGAGCTAATTCATCATTATTGCCGACCATTTATGTGACATTATGTCAACTAATGTTTGAATTAAAGTCAATGAGTAGGGATTAAAACGACCGAAAGCCTGGTCTTGTTTAACCTGGATGCTCCCATCCGAGCTGAAAAAAAAAAAAGTCACAGATGAGATTTGACACCATCAATCGCACGTTGGCCAAACTGTTGGCAAAGCGCTCTGCTGGTGTTTGAGTCTGGAGTTTAGGGAGTGTGTACAGCCAGGCGTGACTGTTTGCCATGGAAGTGTTAAAAGAAGAGGTTTTTTTTCTTTATTGTAACTCATGGGAACCTTGGACCATCTAAGGCAGTTATTGTTCCGAGAACAAGAGTTAAAGAAGGAGGTTCATCTTAGACTGAAAGTTAATTTTGCCTGAAGGGATAGTCGAACCATTTTTGAAGGGATGTTATGAGTGGCGTCTAAAAAATGAGTCAGAATGAGCACAGGCTGAAGAACAAAAAACATGAAAATACTGTATAGAGTTTTGCCACAATTGAGATGAATAAGTAAATGGTAAAGACACCATCTAGCAAACCCAGTAACTAAAATAGACTATAGCTTTTACTATGTCTTTAAAATTGTTTTCTTTCAGAAATAATTATTTGTTTGTTTAAGTCAAATAATTTCCTTTTGAAATGGACATTTTTTTTCTCAGTCAGCTGCTGCAGCACCAGGAAATCTCCTTGCATAATGTTTGATGTTGTTGTGAAACTTTGGCATTTCTTTCTTTTTAAAATCTTTTTTATTTAGGCTAGAATTACTGATGACATAATTCCGATGTCCAGGCCCAGTGGAGGGCCACTACTCTGCATGTTTTAGAAGTTCCCCTGCTCCATCACATGATTTCAGTTAATAGGACTGCAGACCTCTGCAGAACATGAATAGGCCATTTAACCACTGAATCAGGTGTGTTGGAGTAGGAAAACAAATAAAACATGTAGGATAGTGGCACTCCAGGACCAGGATTGGACATCCTGCTGTAGACAAAAAAAAAAAAAAAAAAAACCGTTTCTCAAATCAGCACTCTCATAAACTAAACTATCTTGTTGCCAGCCAGGTAATAAATTGTCTAATTTCAACAAACTATAAATAATTTGAAGCCTTTGAGATGGAGAATTGAAAATAATAATTACTCAGTTTGTAAAATTCCTTATTGTAGCTCATTTTGCCACCATGGGTCACAAATAGTTATAGTTTTAATAGTTAGTATCTTATCTGTGATGGAGTATTTGGGCCATGCTAAGAAAAAAAAAAACATTACGAATGAGAATAAAGTCATAATATTATGAGAATAAAGTAAAAATATTATCAGAATTCCAACACGAAAAACACTTACAACTGCGGTAAAATGATGACCATTGGCTTTATAGCAGGAGGCCCAACAAACTGTGGCATATGGATTCTTATGATAAACTGAAACCATATGGCATTACAATTGATAGCTGTATTGATGGATTTAGTCGAGACACAAATGGAGGCACATTTCACAAACAGTGACCCAAAAGTGATCGCGGACTACTTCATAAACACAATCACACATTGGAGGCTGTTTACAGCAGGTACGAGCCGACCCAGGACGTATTATGACTTATTCTTGTAATATTATGACTTTATTCTCATAATTTTATGACTTATACTTGTAATATTTCAACTTTATTCTTATATGAATTTATTCTCATATTATGACTTTATTCTTATAATATTATGACTTTATTCTCATATTATTATGACTTTATTCTCATAATTTTATGACATACTTGTAATATTTCAACTTTATTCTTGTATGACTTTATTCTCATAAAATTATGACTTTATTCTCATAATATTATGACTTTATTCTCATAATTTTATGACTTATACTTGTAATATTTCAACTTTATTCTTGTATGACTTTATTCTCATAATATTATGACTTTATTCTAGTAATTTTTCGACGTTGTTCTCATACAACTTTATTCTCGTAATGTTACGACTTTATTCTCGTATGACTTTGTTCTCGTAAATTTCGATTGATTCTTGTAATTTTATGACCTTTTCTCGTAATGTGGTTTTATTTATTTATTTATTTATTTATTTTTAGCATGGCCCTAATACTCTGTCGTACTTAGCTGTGACACAGTGTATGGAGGCAGGAGTAGAAGTCTTTGTACAGGCTAGGCTAATAGCTAGCAAAACAGGGGCCCGTTTATTTATTTATTTTCTTGATTATAAAAAGTGCTTGTTTTGAAATAGCATACCCTTTGAAATAAAATTAAAATTTCTCATTTTAACCCTTCCACTGCCCTAGAGTCAAAACAGTCTCAGCTACAACACGGAGACTTCCTGGATCATTTTGACCCAAGGGCAGAAGGAGGGTCAGGCTTCTACATTTTATGCACAACACATCTAATTTGCCATGTTTCCCAATCAAACAACCCCCGTGTTACTACGTGAATGCATGTGTGCTGAGCTTAGACCATGCTGGGAAGCTGCTGAATGGATCAGTCCACCTTGAGCTGAGGAAACATTTGGACTGGCTCTGACTGTGTGCATTCATACATTCAGGAGCCTCTCAGCACCATTGGCGTGCACGTGCTCAGCTCACATGCTGCACAGTCACATTGTAACACAGACTTTATTTAGTTGAGAAAATAGCAATTCAAACAAACCGCGTCAGGCAAAAGTGTAGGATTAATATAATGCAATCACTGTGGTGGTGGGGAGTGGTCTGGATCTGTGGATTACAATCTCTGCCATTTTTTATGGTGACGGTAACGAGTGCAGGTGCTCTGTTCACATTAAAAATCAGCTCATGTGAAGCTTGGGTCTGGTTTGTTTACAGGTATGTGCTTCTTTTATGAAATGCAGATACAGTAAAGGCTAATTCTGTGTTATCTGCAGTGTTTATCATCTGTTGTGCTCAGACTGTTACAGTGTGGGGCTGGTGGTGATTTGTTCCTGCTGTCAGGTGCACAGGCATCAGACCAGTAGCCTGGGAAACTAAACAACTTCAGCAAGTTTGGTGTTGGGCTGAATTATTTATTTCTGTCAGATGGTTGTGTTTTAGAAACTCACACACGCCTTCACACTGATGAGGAAATGTACCTGTTATCTGCTTTATGGAAAGACTGATGAGAACATTGTTGCCTCAAAGCCTCTGCAGAGAGATTAGGCTCAAGGTTTGTGTTGTTTATTTGTTTGTTTGTTTACTTCTGCTACGAAATACTCAAGTCAACAGAAAAGATATTATGTAAATGAAGGTAGAGACAAATTTCACTATTGGTTTGTTCTTTTAGGTTGGCACTCATTATAAATGTAGTTTTCCTAATCTTGAATAATAATAAAAAATAATAAAAAACTTTCTGACTCTTATGTTTCAGAAACATGGGGGAATTATGAGGATGATTCCATTATAAATACAAACTACACATTTAGAAGTATAATAAGTATCGTTCTGTGGCTATCATCAAAAATAATATTGTGTCAGTATTTTTGTTGATTTAAAAAAAGCATTTGATACTATTGACCACACTATTCTCCTTGAAAAAATTAACAAATATGGTATTAGAGGACCAGCATTACAGTGGGTATCTAGCTATTTGAAAGATAGGAAACAGTTTGTATAATAAATGGTGTAAGATCTGACCTCTGTAATATCACATGTGGAGTTCCTCAAGGCTCTGTACTTGGACCAAAGCTATT
>JARVGV010001459.1:16205592-16224773 GCA_031762435.1 Hypsolebias longignatus | reverse complement strand
ACATGATGTGATATTTTCATAGTGATTGTTCTGGTTAGAGGTTCATGAGTCTAACAGCCTCAGGGTAGAAGCTGTTCTTCAGTCTAGTGGTTCTACACTTAATTATCCCTCTTTAAATACATTTGATCCAATAAAACCTTTAGAAGTACTTGCTATCATTAAGAATCTTAAAAACTCTTCTGCTGGCCACAATGAAATTACAGCCTAGCTTATCAAAAACGTTGCATCTATAATTTTTGTTCCTTTAACAATTATTTTTTTCCATGTCACTTAAATCTGGTATTATCCCACAAGATCTAAAACTTGCCAAGGTTATCCCACTGTTTAAAGCCGATGATCCATCTGTATTTTCAAATTATCATTCCATATCAGTTCTCCCATGCTTTTCCACGATACCTGAGAGGCTGGTGTATGCTAGAATTATGAAACATCTTGATGCCAACAATATTTTGTACGAGCATCAGTACGACTTTAGAAATAATTGTTCTACATAAATGGCTCTCTTGCAGCTTAGAGAAAAGATTCCAACTGGTTTTGTGAAAAATGTATACAGGTATGCTGTAGGAATTTTCTTAGACTTATCAAAAGCTTTTGACACTGTGGATTATGAAATATTATTATCAAACGTCTTGTTATGGTTTTAAAAATAATTTTCTGAAATGAGTTGAAATTATATGCACAACAGAGAGCAAATTGTAATTTTTATTGGCTTATTGTCACAACGGGATGTCCTAAAATGTGGAGTTCCACAAGGATCAATTTTAGGTCCATTGTTGTTTCTCATATACATTAACGACCTACCAAAAGCATCTTGTATTTTGTCACCTATCTTATTTGCTGATGATACCAATCTTTTTGTTGCTGACGGTAATCTTGACATTGATATGGGCTCATTGAATTTGCTCAGTTGTTTCAATTAAATAAACTATCATTTAATGTTAAAAAAATCTAATTTCATCTTATCTAAGAATAAGAATAAGAATTACAATCCAGAAAAAAAACTAAAATTTATATTAATAACAATTTACAGTACTATCCATTGTTTCATCAACAAAGTTTTTAGTGTCCCTAATGATGAGAAACTTTAAGAATCATTGTGAATCTGTGTGTAAGAAGATTTCATAATCTTTAGGTATTATAAAAAAGGTTAAACCCCATTTAAAAACAAGTACCGGTACGTTATTAACCTTGTACAATGGTTTAATTTATCCCCATATTTCTTATTGTAATTTAATTTGGGCTAGTACCTATCCTTCTTACTTACAGTCAATCCATAAACTTCAAAAATATTTTGTGAGAATTGTCGCTAATGCTCCACATTTAGCTCCATCCACACCTCTGTTTAGAAAATTAGAAATTCTTACAATTTATGATGTGAATAATGATCAAACAGGGATCCTGATGTACAAAGTTACATGTACAGGTAGTCCCCGACTTACGGCGCCATCGACTTACGGTGCTCCGGACTTACGAACTGCCCCCTAGTGATGTCATTGCGCCGTTCGTTGCCTTTTTTATGCAGCATTTTATAATTTTTTCGCTTTTTTTAGGGTATTTTGTTAACTAACTGCTTGGAAATACATTTAAAAACATGAATACGGCCGTTCGAAGTTGTTTTACATTGAAAAAACGTGTTTAAAAAGACGTTAGCGATCGCCGTTTTACTTCCGGGTTTGATTTACGGCTCTAAATCCGGACTTACGGCGCCACGTGCGTTTGGCTTTGACCTACGGCAGGATCGAGTTACGAACCGTTCTTAGGTCCGGAATCCGTTGGTAAGTCGGGGACTACCTGTATATTGAATTGTTTTTTTAAAATGTAGGTAAACATAGATATTTAACAACCGATTAAAATACACCAGAATGCAGGAAACGGCATCTAATTTATTCAAAATCTACAGGGGAAGGACCCACTGGACCTCCTCCCCGCTATTTTCTCTCCAGCATCATCTAGTTCACAAATCGAGCACTGCCCTGGACAGGTCGCAAGTCCATGGATTAAAAAATAAATAAATAAATAATGCCTTTTTACTCGGGCTTTCTTTGTGTTCAGTCAGTCCACACTGAAGTGTCTACTGATAGTTTCACATCAACAACGGTTACAGTATATATACTGTATTTACATTTTATCCAGCCCCACTAATGCGTGGGGTAGGACTAAATCCTGGTATTATCGCCTTTTCGTGAAAGGTAAAAGACAGGGGAAACAATTTTTTGCCTTTGTTTTTTGGTGTGAGTCTTGGATTTGAAGGGAACCTTTTGAAAGCAGGTATTGGACACACATTGACAGCTGATTGAATGTTAGTCAACTTGATTCAAGATGGCCGCCACAGCTAATTGACCTCAGGAGACACAAAAAGGCCATAACACATATACAATTAGAGGTGACTGTATTCTAGTATCAACGTAATTGCATACTTCAAGTGCTAAAGTGCTAATAGCGTTTAGCATGCAGAAGGCAGTAGATGAGCTAAAACGGCAGCGAGAAAAGAAAATTAACACAATTTGTCAAAAATAATTTTAACGGAGACCAAATAGTTGCTACTATGAATTTAAAATCCATCTGCTTTTAAATTACTTTGAACATTAAAAACTGTGAAACACATGTGCTTCTTTTCTTCTACAATTAGTAACAATTTCTGACATGTGCAAGAGCCGAGTGCCTCTTCTCTGAAGAGGTTAGGTGTAGGAGTCAAACTTGGTGATGGGGTGTCTAAATCATTTATGGTATGTTTGAATCTGTGCAAAGAAGCAAAAGGCTGGATTTGTCTCGTCAGGACAGCTAATATAATTTCATGCATAGTGACAATTACACAAGTACATTAAAAATACATGTCTAACTATATTATTTGACTTGGATGTACATGAAATCATAAACGGGAATATTATCCAAATGATAAATTATGGACCTTTTTGGAAATCAAACAATCACTGACATGGTCATCTTAGAATTGTTACTCTGGCTTGACAATATATAAGTACATACAGTCATCAAAGTATTTTGTGCACATTATCAGTATATCAGTTGATTGTATTAACCCTAAACATCTACAGCCAATTAAGATAACACTAGGTGAGATGCTATAGTGCACTAAAGGTTATAAGGGATGTAATGGCATAAAAAAAGGAGGACATTGGTTTTTGCACCCAACATTACATTGCAATGAGTGAATCAGGCAACCCTTGTGACCAGGTCAGGGTTTCAATCAAACACAATTTCAGTAGAATTGTTAATCTAGTTCATCGGGGGGCATGGCGCAGTCGGCAGAGCAGCCGCCTCCAAGAGAGAAGGTTTCCGGATCAATCAAATCTCTGCCGGGTATCATTGTTTGTGTTGAGGTTGGACCCAAGATGCAGACAGAACTCTGGGAGCTTAAAGTATAACATAAATAACAAAAACAAAAGCTGATGTGGCAGCAATATTTACATTTCTTATGGAACACGGAGGGAGGACAGAACACAACGCCATAAAGGACAATCCATGGACAGGGGAACAATACAGAGAGGCAAAATATATATACGTACACACTAACGAGGGGATAAACCCAAACACCTGGGGAAGGACAACAGGTGGCAGAAGCAGGAGTTGACAACATGAGAGAGAAACTGATTAGGGCAGCGCAGATGACACAAGGATCGCAAAACACAGATCCTCTCACCGGGGCGCCATTCTTGTTGGAATTTGCATGTTCTAGAACAACAAACATGCATGTTAGACTAAATGGTCCCTAGATGTGAGTGAGATACTGAATGGTTGTTGTCTCGTTTGTCTCTGTGTCCCTGTGATGGACTGGAGACCTGTCCACGATGTACCTCGCTTCTTGCATAGTGACAGCTGGACATGAACACCAGTGACCCCCACACAACCACAAAAGAAAGAATTGGGTAAAGATAATGGATGGATGAATAGCTCATCTGGGCCTCCACAACACTCCCGAGTTCTGTTTGTGGCCCTTTTGGGTGAAAAAGTGACCCCACACCCCAAACCAGGCAATGACAGGTGAGAAGAAAAGCCACAGAAACAAAAGACCATTTCAGGCCATCAGCATTGGGGATTTTAACATTGCTCATCTATTTTATGGAATTGTACTTACTACCACATAGGACCAACAACTCTACCAACGGTGCCACTGTGCCGTCCATATACCTTATACATAAATTAGCTCTAATAATTAAAGTTTTTCACTATTGACATTAGTAGTGAAGCGGGACTTGGACCTCCAGTTCACGAAGAGCAGGCTTCACTGGTGCATGTTTGTATGATCAAGTATTGCGTGTTTTCCTATTTATCGGCAGCACTAAATTTGTGAAATAGTAATATTTGCATACCTTATGAAATTTCTTACTATTTAATCGTACATGCCTGGCATAGGATTTGACCGCAACAGCAAAAAAAAATTGGAAAAAATAAAATAAAATACTTGCAGATTGACTCTCACAAGTGGCTTTATTACAAAAATAGTAGTGTAAGCAGCCTTAAAAGAAAAAAAAAAATACTAGAACATTTGTTAGACTATCCTTTCTAGTTGGTGTCCTGACAAATAGATAAGCTTTTATTCATAAAATCTGCACATTACTTGTTTAAGCTGATGCCTCTGCCCTGAATGCCCCAACCTATTTTCCCCATGAGCAAACTCTTGGCAAAGGTAGTGGTATTGATCCTTTGTTCCTTTTTAAGACTAATTATCCACTCCACAGCCAGTTCCTGTTATCGATGTCCTGCTCTTCATCTCTAATCATCACAGTAAGGGATACATCTTGAAAAAGCACCTTTAATGGTCACTTGGTCATAGAAAAATAAGAGGCTTTTTGGATGTTTGCACCTACTCAAATAACACTAAAATTAATTAAGAGCATTAATATAGTCAATTTGCCCTGTGATGGACTTGCAACCTGTCCAGGGTTTACCCCACCTCTCGTACAGTGATGGCTGGACATGAGCACCAGTGACCCCTGCAACCCAAAAAGTAAGAAGCGGGTAAAAGGTAATGGATGGATGGATGGAATATAGTAAATTCACAACAAAAGTTATTTCAGGTATTACTGTATACAACAAAATAAGACCACTCAGGTCAAATTAAAATGCAGTTACAATCAATTGAATCCAGTTATAACCCATCATTTTCACATAAATGTTATACAAAGTGGCTGGGATGAGGATCAGCACCTCCAAATCTGAGGCTGTGGTACTCGGTCAGAAAAGGGTGGATTGTTCTCTTCAGGTCAAGGGGGAGGTTCTGCCTCAAATGGACAAGTTCAAGTATCTCTGGGATTTGTTCACGAGTGAGGCTTCTGGAGTACTGTGGGCTCTGTGCTGGTCCATTCTGGTGATGGAGGAGCTGAGCTGTAAGGCGAAGTTCTCTGTTTGCCGGTCAGTTTATGTTCCTACCCTCACCTATGGTCATAATCTGGTGGGTATTGATCAAAAGAATGCATGTGGATTTCCTCCGCAGGGTAGCTGGACTCTCCCTTAGAGATAAGGTAAGAAGTTCAGTTATCCGGGAGAGACTAGGAGTAGAACCGCTGCTCCTCCACATCCAGAGGAGACCATGTGTTTCGGGCATCTGGTAAGGACGCTTCCTGGGCACCTCCCTAGGAAGGTGCTTCCTGTATGTCCAACTGAGAGGAGATCCCGGAGAAGACCTAGGACATATCAGATAGACTATCATCTCTCAGATGGTCTGGAAATGCCTTGATTAGATCCCCGCCGCCAAACCCCACCCCTACAAGCCCACTCACTATTTGCATTTCGGCATTGATCGAATTACAAACTAAGTCCTGCTGGTAGCAAATTATTCTGTTGGAACAACATTTATTTAATATAATATGGAGCTTCTTAAGAGCTTTGCATGTTAGAAGTAAGATTTGTACATTCCATTTCATGAAAACACAGTGATCCAATCAGATTATTTTAGATTTGTGTCTCTAGGCAATAGTGGTGTGGAACTAATTTCGTGTTTAGCTGATTAGCATTTTTGCTAACTTTCGAAATCTGCAATTACCGTACCCACCATTGCACCCAGTATTCACTGGTTAACTGGTCATCATTAACTTCACGTAGACTCTCTCACTGGTACAGTTTAATCTTTAAATCGCTTCTTGGTCTTTTGCCTTCATGCATCTCCTCCTACATGTCTCTGCGTGAGTGCAGCTAGGACATTATTACCTGCAGTGTTCCATCAGTGAGGTTTGAACTTGGCAAAAGGGCCTTCTCCTACTCCGCTCCTGTTTCCTGGAATATCTTGCAAAAAGATCTGAAGCTCTCGACCTTGACCTCTCTAAGTGACTTTAAACAAATGCTAAGTTCATGGCAAAAACAAGGCAGACATGCTCCTGTTTGTAGTTTTCTACATCGCCTTACAAGCTAGCTGCTTTTTGTTTCATTTTCACTTGATTTCTTTAATATACTTTTTCATTTTATATGCTTTTATATGACAGTCTATTGTTGTCTGAACCTCCTCTGTGTTCTTTGTTTAAACCAGATCTCTCTTGTAAATGAGTCCTCGAGGCTCAATGAGACTAACCTGTAGAAACAAAGGTTGAATTAATGCAAAACTGTCATGAGATAAATGAGTATTTATTAGATTACACTAATCTGAATACAGGCTCAGCATTTGGGCAGAATTACTTTATTATTGAAAAGGAATTCAAACAAATAATCCAGACATAACTGGATTAGCAAACT
Source organism: Hypsolebias longignatus (assembly GCA_031762435.1). Lineage (NCBI taxonomy): Eukaryota > Metazoa > Chordata > Actinopteri > Cyprinodontiformes > Rivulidae > Hypsolebias > Hypsolebias longignatus. The sequence goes on along the minus strand of JARVGV010001459.1, from coordinate 16,218,089 downwards.
AACATCAAGAACAAGACCGGGGCCTTCAGCTGGATAACATGTTGCTATCTGCTAAGCACTAACTTTGATGACACTACAGAGTCGTGTTCCTATTGTCACATTACGTACAGCTTCATAACTGAGTAACATGCTATACAAGAAGTGCTTTCTCCTTTTTTACACATCACGTACAACATCTGACTTATTATGTCATATTTAAGTCAACCCAACACCAGAACCAACAGGGACAACCCATCTGAACACAAAACACAAAAATGTCCACCCATCTATGTCCCAAATCTGACCAGTAGCTTCTGTGGCTCACACAGACAGTGCTGTGTTCAAGTGCAACATGCTATTTCAATAATTCAAGCTGAAACTTATCAGTAACCCACATAAATAGCAGTTTCTGTAAAAATTCATAATCGACCAAAATACAACTGTAACACTGAAAATAATCAGTTCTTATCTGCATGTGATACTTGGCCTTTTTAATTTTTTTTAATTTTTTTTTTTTTTTTTGCAACTACAATTTCAGTGTGGATTATAAAATTTACACGTTGCAATTGAATGCCTCACAAACATCCAAACGGTAATAGAAAAACAGTGCTGGTACATTCCTGAATCTTCCTTAATGTTGTACTATTCAGGGGCGATTCTAGAATCTGACCTTTAGGGGTGCTTAGCCCCCAGTGCTGACAATGACTCTTGGCTTGAACAATGTGGTGGCCATTGGCATCTGAAGCATTCATAATGTGGGTGGAGTGGGGGTATGCGGGTCCTCCCCTAGAAACTTTTGAATAAAGTAGATACCATTTCCTGCGTTCTGGTTTATTTTAACAGGCTGTTGAACATCTACCTCCATAAGTAAACACTTGATTCAATAACTATGTTAGAGCGCTAAGCACATAAGAAGCTGCATTAAGCTAATGGTATGCAATACAGACGTGCTAGCTAAGATGCTACACACTTAGCGCTCTGCTTTTCATTAGACAACATAATAAACTTTTTGTACAAAATCAATTCAGCGTTAACTGATCATAACAAACAAAGACTAAACTTATGCAAGCAGAAGTTGCAACATAGCTGTATCTACATACAAAGCACACAAAATAAAGCACAACTAGTTTTAAGTGTTAACATTTTATTTTTATTTATTTATTTAATTTATAAGTTTATTCATTTTAAAAGACAAAACAAAACTATTATATGCACAATAAACGACACAATCACAAATAAAATGAAAGGCAGCAGAAAGAAGAAAAAAATATCTGCCACTTTTTACCAAAAGATTTATTCAAAATATAATAATCGTTAAATAACAAAAACAAAATAAACAACTCCTTCTCGAGCATCAATTCATACATATACACATCAAGCCACCTCATATTGTTTTCAACAAACCAACTTTGATCATTCTCTTAAACATGAACATTGATCTGACATTTTTAATATCACTCTCCAGATTATTCCATAATCTAATTCCTGCATGTTCTCTTCGTGCATGCGTGGGTTTTTTGCAGGTACTCCGGTTTCTTCCCGCAGACCAAAAACATGCATGTTAGACTGATTGGTAACTCTAAATTGTTTCTAGGTGTGAGTGAGAGAGTGAATGGTTGTTTGTCTCATTTGTCTCCATGTGTCCCTGTGATGGACTGGAGATCTGTCCAGGGTGCCCCCAGCTTCTTGCACAGTGACTGGTGGATATGGGCACCAGTGATCCCCAAAACCCAAAAAGAAAGAAGTGGATAAAAGATGGATGGAAGTTGCTCAACTGAAATGACATAACCAGACCCAAAACTGCATTGCTTTCTCAGCTCGTTACTGTGTCGGTGCTGCGGACCAGAGTTCACTGACAAGTTGGAGTAAATTACAATTACTGGCAAAGTATTTATTCAAATCCATGATAATGTATAAAAGAAAAAACACAAAAAATAATACCAGCAATATTTTGCACTTTACTAAATTGTAGGCCCTAAGAAATAATTTTTTATTTTATTATCGGTTTCATGTTTTAGCAATATTTTCCACTTAAAAATTATTTTATGTGGTGGAATAATACAATTTTAATAACTAATTGAGAATATGTCCCAAATTTTACAAATACAGTGTATTGACAAATACAAACACAAATACAACAAAAATTGCTCACCAGAACACTTGATGTTACAAAATATTCCTTTAAATCATTTAGAAATTAAAAACCCTCCAGTCTTTTTGTAAAATAATGTTCCCTTCAGGACTTTAAATTCCTCCTGGACTTTGTCTTTATTACAGTAAATACACTATAGAGTAAACTATAATACTGTTTTTGTGTTGTACTGACTCACTGATGAAGAGGATCATACCTGCAAACGCAGAAGGGATGAAAAAGGTGACAAACCTAGAGCCTTGCTGTAAGCTAACGCGCAACACAGAAGTGTCTCCCCATCCTCCACCCACCCCGTCAACAAACACCCCCCACCCCCACCGAAAAGATGAGCACCTCCTAAGCTAAGTGACTGAGGAGGAACGCTGATTCGTAAAGGGAAATTAAACCACCCACCACGTCTCTGACCTTCCCACAACCCCGAAAACAAAAACTCTTTGGATCTAGACGATTCACGTAAATTACATATTTTAGTTTGAAATCGACAAATTTAATCGAAAAGCGACTAAGTTTGCAGGTATGAGATGATGCTACAGCAGCCATCACTGTTTTTATCCACTGAAGGGTTCTCTGCTTCAACATGGAGTTAACAGAATTCACATGTTTATCAGGAGGAGCTTTGTCATTTTTAAAGGAAAAATTAAAATAAATAAATAAAAATATATGATTTTGAACTTTCTTTTTAGTGCCAAAGTTTTGATCGTGTTGCTTTTGAAAACTCCTGATGCACTTTCACATGGAAGCATTTGCTGAAGTGAGGCAGAAAACACATTTCTGCTCTGCCTTGATCTGACCAACGCTTCGCTCAACAGTCACATATTTCCACGTGCGTTCTTCTTCAGGCATTTATCAACAAAAACGTAATAAAGTCATTCCTTCACACTATAAAACTTTAAACTTCTCTGCAGAGACTCTGCTGCACTTTTCATACCAAGAAGTGCATGCTTGCAAAGTAAAACATGGCAATACACTGCCTGGCTAAAAAAAAAAAAAAAAAAAAAAAGTTGCCACCTAGATTTAACTAAGCACATAGGTACGAGCCTCCTGTTGGATAATTGCTGCATGGGTGATTATCTTTCAGCTGACAACAAGTTATTTAACCCCAACTGGTGCAATGAGTTGCTTCTTAAACAACCATGTTGAAAGACAAATGGCGTGGTCGTGGAAAAGATGTCAGTCTGTTTGAGAAGGGTCAAGTCACTGGCATCAAGCAGAGAAAACATCTAATGAGTTTGCAGAAACTACTAAAACTGGGTTAAGAACTGCATTATTAAAAACTGGAAGGACAGTGGGTACCCATCATTTTTGAGGAAGAAATATGGCTGGAAAAAAATCCTGAATGATGGTGATTGGCAATCACTTAAACATTTGGTGGAATCAAATTGAAGAAGAACAACAGTAGCACTCAGGGCTATGTTTAATAGTGAAAGTAAGAGCATTTCCACATGCACAACGTGAAGGGAACTCAAGGGATTGGGACTGAACAGCTGTGTAGTCTTAAGAAAACCACTAATCAGTGAGGCTAACTGGAAAAAAGAAAAAGGCTTCAATTTGCTATGAAGCATAAAGATTGGACTCTGGAGCAATGGAAGAAGGTCATGTGGTCAGATGAGTCCAGATTGACCCTGTTCAGAGTGATGGGCACATCAGGGTAAGAAGAAAGCCAGGTGAAGTGACGCACCCATCATGCCTAGTGTCTGTCTAGTCATCAATGCAAGATCTTGGTGAAAAATTAATGCAACACTGGATGGAAATAGATCTTGTGACGCTTATCCAAACAATGCAACAGTAAATGCATGCCGCAATCAAAGCTAAAGGCGGTTCAATGAAATATTAGTGTGTGACCTTTTTTTTTGTTGGTGACTTTTTTTTTTTTTGGCCAGGCTGTGTATTTAAATTAAATATTGCTGCTTTTTTGTGTAAATTATCCTGTTTGTAATTGTTTAAAATCAAAATTAATTAAAAATGTGATTGATTGTGCAACCTCTGAAGTAATGTGCTAATTAGAGCCAAACTATGTTCTGCTGTTGCTTTATGTTTTAGGGGAGATACAGGCTCTTTGACTTGTAGGCAACCTCTTCATCAATTTCCATTTGGTTCACTCACCAGCCCGGGAAAACTTAATGTACAAAGGAGTTTAGGGTTTTACACACAACACACCTTTTACACAACTATTAGCTAAATTTATACCATGAAGTGTCAAACCTGAAAAAAAAAACAACAACATAAAAGCACTTCTATTTGTGCGTACCTACCTGGCCATAAGTCACCATGGAAAGATTGGTTTGGAGGCCATTCGAGGATCTATTTACAGCATGATGAGACAGTCCGTTCTGATCTCGCTGAATCGGCTCTTGTGAGGGTTCCCAGGCTTCGTCGGGGTCTTGGAAGCCGTTGTCTGTGGCATCATGCTTGTTCTTCTGTGGTGAAGCAAAGGGGTTAAAGTCTTCCTGTACACTGCGCTGGGGTTGCGTGTTGAATTCTGTCTCGAAGGAAGAAAGCTGCTGTGTGACGCCGAGGAGGCCTCCGACTTCTACACTGAGAATCACCCAGATTACATCTGTGGAAAAATTAAGCACAAACGAGCACGGCACAGTTACAATTAATGGAAACCAAACCAAAGAGTAGGTTTGTTTTGGCTAATTAGGCCAAAAAATAAATAAATAAATCAGAGAATCTTTTTTTCCTCCTACCTCCGTAGAATAATCCTGAGGCTGTACACATCCTCCACTGACCCTGATACATGCCTGGATTTGTGGGACTTCGCATCTGCACACTCACATCTGAGATTTCCTGCGGCTCTAATGACTTCACCAAAACCGCATTCACATGCCCAAACTGATCCCCACCGATGTACTTAAGACAAACCCCCGGTGGCCATGACTCTGCACCTACACCAAACATTTCAAAACACAGTCAAAACAAAGTTAGTGAATAAAACATGACTGTATTATAACCATTATGAAAGTCTATTTTATTTAGGTGTATATGTTAATCTAGTGGCACGTACCTGTGTTTTGTATTCTCCAGGTTTTTGTGAACAATGTATCTGGAGGGACTGACTCTCCTTCCCCAATCGTAACATCGTCTACAAAGGACATGGATGGTGTGTTGATGCTGGGGCTTTCAAAGTCATAATATGCACCAATAGCAGCTTGTAGGTTCCTGTTCCATCATAAAACAAACAAAAGCTGTAATCAAGAGTCAACAATAGTCAATAAACACTAGCCATGAATCTTTTCTAATGTTGCAACAATGCAAACACCTAGAGGTCGGTCATTTAAAGCTCTGCTATTATAATGGTCCAAAAACAATAAATAAATGATAACTACTTGGCAAGTCAGGTGTCTAGAACTTCTGCTTCATTTGATCGAAATGTGACCTTGTTTTAACCATATACAGAGCTCATAATGCTGTTTTTCTTTCTGCATTTGATTTTGTAGCAAGTTGACTAGTTGACTTGAAGGGACTATAACAAAGTCCAGCAGAACATTGATTTCATTCACCTACTGGCGTTCCATTACAGTTTGTTAGTATAGTCCTGTACTATAAGCTCCAAAAATGGCTTTTATAATCCAGTAAAGTCATTTCATTGATTCAAAGGTCACGAACCACACGGGATATTTTGAATTTGCAGATCGAAGAATCACATCAACGTCCTTAGATTGAGTTTTCAAACAAGTCATGTTGCTACTGTCAGCAATTATTACCACCTGATTTTCAGTTATGATTTCAAACTTTGAAGAGACATGTTTTATGATTTTTAAGTATAATTGTACACTGCATAAGACTTTAAACCACACATCTCCTGAAGGAATACGATCAGGTAATAACTAATGCAAAACGTCTTGAGCAAGATTATTCATACTCGTTTTCGGGTGTTGGTAGATCACAACTGGTTATGCCATCCAGCTAAGGTGAAGGTATATGGCAGATCATTGTATCACATAACTTTATCCCTCTCTAATTCATTTTTCAGATATTAATGATAATATTCCTCCTAATTCAAATGCTATCAATAGCTAGAAATTGAAAGTGAACATGTGATATAACATTTCTACCGGAATAAATTATATTTCTCCACATTTGAGAATGTGTTAGGAAAACAAGACTTTTTTAATTGATCATTTTAATATTTACTACCGTAATTAGGCTGGATGTGCAGGGCAGATGTTCATAATTAGGGGTGCACCAATAAATCGGCCCAGATTCCCTTAATTTTGGGAAATGGGCCAATGCTTGCATGAGAAACCGATTTTACAGATTTTTTTTTTTTGGTTTTAACAATTGTCTAAACTTCATTTATATTTCAGTGCACTACCTTGTGACCAGTTAAAATAAGTTTGTATTGTTTCTATAATATTCTTGTTCAAGGGTCTGTTTTTCAACAAAATAAGATTGAAATTTGAAGGCGCATTGTGACCTTACGGCTTATAGAACAAAATCGGTACGGCAAGTCTGACTTTGTAGAAATCGGTTATCGGCCAAAAAACTGCAATCGGTGCACCCCTATTCATAATTCAATGATTCACAGTCAAAAATTAGTTTCAGAAATCCAGATTAGAGTTGGGGGTTATAATTTATTTCTGGTGCACGACAATGTTCACATGAACAATTCTGAATTGACTTAATAATGTAAAAAAATATATTATTAATCAAACATTCATAATGTTACAAAGGTGGTGCTTTAAACTGTGGCGGTTCAGTGCAAGGACAGTTTATGGCGCACATACAACAGAGGGCAATAAAGAAATGGCTGACTGAGATATACTGCATACACTGCACTGAAAGCCAGTGTTTTAAATTAATTTGGGTATTTAGGTAAAGGGAAAAAAAAGACACTAAAGAGAGCCACACTCTATGCAAGTTGTGTACATTTCCACCAGAAAGAGGAAACACACAGCAAGAGCTGCCACCGCTAACATCAGGACCACTGAGGGAGCTGCATACCCAGCTTGTAGTCAAACAGTCACAAAGTCCATTTCAAATTTTACTGCATTGGATGTGCATCTGCATTCACTTGTTTTCACTTTAGCCCTATATTTTGCACTTTGGCAAAAAAATTCAACCTCCTGAAACCACTCAAGCAAGCAGGTAAAATAGCTGTAACATGTGAAGTGTGTACAATCACATACACGTAAATCAATGAATGAAAATAAGGGTAACTGTGATGCTTCTCATCTGAATATGTTGACTGTGAATTTGACAAATGACATTCTGCATAGGTGACTTTAATTTTAATTTTGACAACAAATAATTCACTTCTGTTTTAATGCGTCTGAATAATTATGGTATACTGACTTGCCATACAAAACTGGCCCTTCTGAGAGTTAGTCTGAGCTCACCTTAACTAGCTTTTTAATAGTTATGTAATTTTACAATACAACTATCTAAACGTAAAGGTTCATATTATACTTTACTTGCCTTTTAGCTTCCGAATCGTTTGTTTCATATTTTGCGAGCTTTACTTAACGTGAATCGTAGTCAGAGCAAACTTTACGTTAGCCCTAAATTCAGTCAGCAACCATATACTGTATACCGTAATGGACCGATAAAACCATCTACTTTAATATTATTTTAACGCCGTATATGACTACCTCCGATTTGATTTTTTTTCCATTGTAACATGCTTTCTAGCCACCGCGGAGCTACCGGGTTAGCGTCATGTTGCTGGTCGAAAACAGGCCCTCCCGGAATCCGCGGCCTCACCAGTTGGTCATGTCCAGGAAGAAGGCGCAGCCGGCGGGATTCAGCTGGAAGCCCAGCAGCCTCTGGAACTCCGATATGAGCACGTCCTTGTCCGTGGTACCCATGCAGCTGAACTTCTGCATGAGCTCCGCATCCACGTCCATGTCCGTGCCCTCCATGGGTGGCGGGTGTCCCGTGGCGGGGACGGGATGGTGCGGGGATCCTCTCTCAGTTGACTCGGAGGCCTCGTCCAGCCATAACAACCAGCTCAACGACAACAACAACAACCGCTAGTGCGCATGGCACGAGCGCGAGTAGGGAGGGAGGGGACGAGATTTGACGTCGCAACGACGCGTGCGTCACCTCCTACGTCATCTGTTGCTATTTGTAGCCTCCTTTTCATTGGTTTGTCAATGAAATTCACGTCTTCAGCTCAGCACTACCAAAGAAAAATGAGATTTTTCAGTGACTACGTCGATCATGCCACCCATTTTATAACCGAGATTCAATTTTTGCTGTTCAGAATTATTACTTTATACAACTCATCAACAGTCTATGAAAATTATTCCTCAAAGGTTTAAATCTAGTTAAATTCACGTTATTTAACACACTGACATGTAAGCGTATGTAAGCCACTAATCATAAATATTAAAATTTTCTTAAAAATATATGTTGAGTTTAGATACAATCTTTATTTCTTTCAACTTTAGGTTTGTTATTGGGACATCAGCAGCTAATCATTTTAGTACCTCTGCTGTTTTTATTTTATTTATTTTAAAGCTATGGTAAACGTAACATTTGCACAAATACTAAGTTTTGATGACAAAATATGCATGTTTGTATAATGTTCTGTGTCTTGTGTCTATGACAAGACTGGTTTTCCTAAATGTTCTGAATCCAGCATCAAAACTGATGTCATGTCAGTGCTGTTCATTGCTGCTGTTTGTCCTTGTTTCTTGCATTCAAAAATTTAACAGATTTACCTCAGTATTATTATTTGGCATGCTTTATATAATCCCCAACTTCTTGGATATTTTATTTTAACAAATGTTTATTGCAAACCAGAGAAGCGTTTATGTTGTCGGTACTGGTTTATTTCCTCCTCAAAGTCTACGCTCTTTAATAATTATTTTATTGTTCTGCCAAATGAGTCCCTGCAGGCTCACTGGGATTAACCTGTATAAATAAAGGTTAAATGGATTGTCATTCACATAGTGGTACATGAGGTGGAACAAAATTGTGTACTCATGGTACCAGTTACACCCCCAAAAAGCAAACATATAAAGTATAAAAAAAGTATATAAGGATCTAAGATATACACTAAGATAAATGCTAAACAATACACTTAAAAATCTAAGATACAGTATATGTTTAACACAAAAAAGTAAAGTAATACAGTACATGTATAATAAACAGCATCCCAAACATGAGTTTGTAGTGAGTAGATGGGTGTGAATGCATACTGTACAGCAGTGTGAGATATTCAGCAGCATGAGATCAGCAGTATGGATAATCAGCAGCACAGATAAGTTAAATAATGTACATGTACTGTATTACCAATTAAAGTGGCATTACAGTGATTTTTATTTATTTATTAATTAATATTTTATTTTATTTTTTTGTTTATGGGCATTTGTGCATCCATTAAATACTTTTTTTCTTGATGTACACAGTTTGCCTTGTATTTTAGGAATAAACTAGAACCAGCACATTTATTTTTTTATTATAGAAAAAAGGAACTCCCTATTTAGAGGAACCATTCTTTACTCGGAACTTCTTGTAGTTTGTCCCCATATCTGACCGGATTCAGTTAAACGGAGCACACCAATCGCGCTTCCTGTGGAGGTTGTCTTGAAACATGCCTAAGTAAGTTCCTTTTATACTTAATTTTTACATTCATTGATTTTTATTTTTTTTATATACAGGTTCAGTCGGTTACTAATTATGCTCACTTTCATCGTGAAATGAATGGTTTTAGGATAAGAGTGGAAATATGTTAGCTTACCTTGCCGCTGCTTTATTTGGGATACGTCTACTTGCTGAAACCAACAACCGGCATATGGCCACTACAAAATAATGATCTGACGTTCTTTTTTCCCCACCCGGAATTCAGTTGTTTAGGCAATGGGGACGAAATTTATTTAGTTGTTTAAATAAAAAAGCTCTTAAAAAAATCAGTTTACTCGTTAGAATATATACATGGAATGGAATATGTGTGGAGGTGGTTAACGCACTTCAAACGGTTGTTTTATAATACAGTATACTGTATATATTTTAGCTTCAGAATCAAGGCACTGAAAAAAATAACAAACTAAACGCAAGACATTATGAGCACAGGCAAATATAAAAGGAAAAGTATCCATTCATTTACAACTGCTTTGGTGCTTGCTTCTACAATCAGTTTTTGTGTCAAAAGTGAAGTTTGAGTTTTTATCCCAGAACAAATGTACAACATGGTGTCTTGCAAGTACAGATCTTTATTAAAACGTGTTTTTGCCTGACAGTCATTCATCTTTTTTACATTAAATTTTGTACAAGGATATTAACGTTAAAGAAAAACAACTCAATATGTTGTCCCTGTCACCAGTACATTATTTAATTGTCATTTCACTTTCCCAGTCCATTGGGTTTGAGGCATCAGTTGTGTGTCCAAATTTGAGTTTGAATATTGGCTAAATATGTCAGTTTTGTAGCATTTTATATTTTAATAATATTAAACCCCAAGTTGGAGTGGTGGCGCAGAGGTTAGAGAAGGTGGACCTGTGATTGGAAGATCGCTGGTTCCACTCCCCATACCAACATCATCAAAATGTGGGTGGGATAGGTGACCTGCCTCCACCCTCATTTGCCCCACTCTGGGCCCTTGAGCAAGGCCCTCCCCTGGGTGCCCTAGATAGCAGCTCTCAGCTCCACACAGAGGGCTGTGGTAACTCGGTGGTCAGTGGTTGCATCAGGAAGAGCATCCGGCATAAAAACAATTGTCAAGTCTTTGTGCGACTGAGTTCGCTGTGGCAACCGCTGAAGAGGGGAGCAGCCGAAAGAAGAAGGGAAGAAAAAAAAAAACCCTGATTGTGAGGGTTTGTGTCCTGCAGTTGTAACGTTATTAACCTCAAGTCTAATTTGTTTCCTTTTTTATTTCCCAGGTTTTACTGTGACTATTGTGATACCTACCTTACACACGATTCGGTAAGTCGCATGTTTTGTGGAATTCATTCAGTTGTGTGACCTACTTATTAGTAGTCAGAAGAATCTTACTCATAGTAGATACCAGTCAGAATAAGCAAAGACGATTAGTCAAATAAAATAAGCTAATGTCTGCTCAGAACAAGTTTTCCAACTACCCCCCCCCCCCCACACACACACACACACACTGCATCCATTCAATACCTAAATTCTAACATCAGATGTTCATGTATGTTTAAAACAAGTCTCATCATGTGACACAATAATGCCATGCTTTAGAAAGACACCAGGACAGCTCATCATATAAATCATTAGCTGAACCAGCTTGAAATGTTTTTAAGTTTGAGTTGCTGAGTTTGTTCTTCTGATGACCCAGTGATGAACATCTGTTAGCTTGTTTACCAAAAAAATCATCTCCAGTTCTTTAAACAGAGTGACCTGACTACCTCCAGCCAGACACTGACTACTCAAAGGTACTACAAATACACTAATTTATCCCTTTGTAGTAAACTTTTTTTTGTCTGCCTAAGCCTTCAGTGAGGAAGACTCACTGCAGCGGTCGAAAGCACAAAGAAAATGTGAAAGATTACTACCAGAAATGGATGGAGGAGCAAGCGCAGAGCTTGATTGATAAAACAAGTAAGTATTTAGTTTTTCATAAATTCTGATCAGGTTATCAACTCAATATTTTCTTCAATTTATTCAGATTGATTTTTTTAAAAGTTATAACACATTTACAAAAAATAGATTCAAGCTACATTTGTAAATGATTTGTAAAATGATTCTAGTTTAAAAAAGAAAAATGATTTTTTTTTCTTCATGGCTCTAAAGTGCACACCAAGTTGTTCATGTCATGAGTCGTATGCATTGTCTTTTCAGATAAACTATTTTCATTAACCCAAATTTGTATTAGCTTTTTTGCTTTTTGTGCAAGAAAAGGGGAAAAAAACCCTACTATTTTTTTTTTTTTTTTACTTAACCTTTATTTATACAGGTAGTCTCATTGAGTCACGAGGACTCTTTCAAGAGACCTGTTTTAGACATACAACATATAGAGTACAGACAACAATATACAACAGTAAAAAACAGTTAAAATGAAAAATAATGTTATAAAAACTGTTACTGGTAGCAGCATGGTCTTGTTAGCAGCTTGGTCCTGTTAGCAGCATGGTACTGTTAGCAGCATGGTCCTGTTAGCAGCATGGTACTGTTAGCGGTGTGGTCTTGTTAGCAGTGTGGTCCTGTTAGCAGCATAGTCCTGTTAGTAGCATGGTCCTTTTAGCAGCATGGTACTGTTAGCAGTGTGGTCTTGTTAGCAGCATGGTCCTGTTAGCAGTGTGGTCCTGTTAGCAGCATAGTCCTGTTAGCAGTGTGGTCCTGTTAGCAGCATAGTCCTGTTAGCAGCATGGTCCTTTTAGCATCATGGTACTGTTAGCAGCATGGTCCTGTTAGCAGCATGGTACTGTTAGCGGTGTGGTCTTGTTAGCAGTGTGGTCCT
>JARVGV010001459.1:16175541-16185988 GCA_031762435.1 Hypsolebias longignatus | reverse complement strand
ATATATATACAGTATATATATGTTCCAAAAGTGTACATTTGGGAAGAACGACTTGATCATTTTTTCATATACAGTAGTTTCACCTCCAACTTAAGCACTCACGTTTTTATCAGGGTCCTCGTTATCTCATCCGCTCTTATGGGTAGTTGCTTATAGAAGTAGCAACAAATTTATTCCTCTTATACATTGACTGTGGTTCTGAGAAGATTATTTTTCTTCTTTCCATGTTCCAAAAAGCTTTTCTTTTCTTTGCAGTTTGTTTTTTGTCCTAAAGCACTGCCTCCATATTTCATCTTCAGTGAAACTTTTTTGTCCTGCGTCTTCTTTATTATCTTTTTGCCCTTGTGAATAAATCATATCTGTGGAGTTTTCTCTGTCTGTCTGAAGCTGTTGTGGTTTACTATTGTTTCACAGCGGGGGGGGGGGGGGGCTGTAGGTTTGAACGTTTGGTTTGGCTGGAGTTTTTAAATCAGTGGCTTTTCTCCGTTTTCTCCTGCCTTTGACAGGCAAATGTCCATGATGGGATTTGATGGTGCAGGATTGTTTTGATTTGTTGATTTGACCAATCAATCAACCAAATGAACATGTACAATTGTCTAGGTTGGTGGTGTGTTTGTGCAAACAATACTCTATTCAGTGGTGGCTAAAATACTGGGAATGTTATTTTCCAGGCTGTTTGGGAATGTGAAGGCCAACTTTGGGTCAACGGTTTCTGATCTGTACAAACATTGTCATGGCTGCACGTCTGCCATGAATCCTCAATATAAACTGTACAGATGTGTTTTATATATATATATATATATATATATATATATAAATTCCTTTGATGAACAGCCTGTCACTAATTATATAATTAATCCCTGACAATGATAATGTTTCCCGCCATTCTTAAAAGCAAAAGGTTAGCTAAAAGTAGCAAAAGACTAGCGAGCATTTAAAAGTAGCAAAAAGCTAGTTAACACAAAAGGTTAGCTAAAACCTGAAAGTTGCACAAGGCTAGCAAACACCTAAAATATAGCAAAAGTCTGGCTAAAAATGTAAGTATGAAAACACCAGAAGTATCACACCCAAACGTATCACAAGACGACAGAGAAGATGCGAGTTTGAAAGAGAACAGTTTCTGAATGAACTAAAAAGATAACTTATTTCTATGGCAAAATATTTGCAAATATCAAGTTAAAATTTTGAAAAATATAAAAAGTTACAAAAACAAAAAGTCATAGCATCCTATCCCTCATCAAGCTGCTGTGTTTTCTTACACACATGTCTAAAATAGCACTAGCTTTGTGGAAGTATGATTGCAGAAACATTTTCTTTACAATTTGGACTCAACCCAGTGAGGACCAGATTGAGGGCAAACAGACTCAAACTCAATTATGGCTTACAGAGACTTATTTACAGTGAGTACAGTATATTGAAAGGTACCATTTAAAAGGAAACATAACACTAGAAAGTGGAGATCTCGACACGTTGGAAAGAAAGTAAGTGGTTCCATGTTGGTGGTGGAAAGGCAGCAGCTGAAGGTGAATATGTTTCCTTTGCAGGCAGGAAATAGACTAGGAATCCAGGCTAAGAGACTCAGGAGGCAGGTACTAGGAGAAAACAAGGTATTAATATTTAGTTTAAGTAAGAGAAGGCTGATAGCAACTACCAAATTTTGTATGTAACGCCAAGAAAGGGAGCTCTCCTACAGTTGTCGGGCAGAGGTTTAAACAACCATCTGTGGACCTCACAGGAGAACAATCAGTGCCCCCTGTTCTTCTCCCTACAATATCAGAATGCACCCCTTCTTTATGCATTTCCTCCCATAGCTCTCATCTCACCAGTGTTAGCCAGGGTACGATCAGTGTCCATAATAATTCTCATTGAACCTCCCTGGTCATCAAAACACAGGTTAGCAGAGACAGCTCCTCTGAGAGGAACTTCTGGCTTCTGCCTGGATTCAAGGACCTGCTGTCTCATATTCCTGGCGCTTGTTAGGAAGATCACCCACAGCTGCTGCTCACCAACCAGGAACCTGGGGAAAAAGCTGAATCCCTACACCTCAAAAGAAACTATAAATATTTGTGTGAATGCTGTCCTTAATTATCAGAAGAGTCCTGATCAGGGTACAAGAAGTTGTCAAAGATTCAGTCAGATGTTCTTAAACGTATTTCAGACAGAACAAAAACAAGGTTGGATCACATAGTGAAGGTTCCAGTATTTCCATCAAGACATCAAACTGTCATAATGAAATGCATGAAAGTTAGCTGGTAACTCCACCTCACTTATTTTATTTATTTATTTATTTATTTATTTATTTATTTATTTATTTATTTATTTATTTATTTTTGGAGCTGTTCAAATGCTCTCTTTTGCTCTTACACCAAACAGGAAGGCCCTAAATCTGAGCATCATCATGCGTTCTTAATGACTCCATTTAGCTTTGTGTTGTGAACAATTGAGAGGAATTTAAAAAAAAAATAAATACACTAAACAGGTTAGTGAAGTGGATTTAAAGAGTTGCATGTAAAAATGAGGACTTGGCGTTCAGTCCAAATGTCTTTGTGGTTTTGATCCTTTTCTCTTCCACATGAATCCAGATGATAAAACCTGAACAACAAAGGTGCAAACGCTGCAGTTTTATTCATGATGACAGTGGAAGATAGCCAGAAGAAAGGAGAGATGTTTCAGAAAACCCTCGTTTTCATTAGATTCATAGTGCGAACAACCTGAAGTGCATCCTTGTTTTCTGTTGCAGTCGTGTTTATCTGCTGTTCAGACGTTGCTTTATAGATATTCAGTGAAAATTTGGTGTTGAAATCTATAGCATTTCACTCATACAGTGCTAAAAAAATGTATCCACCCCCTTTCTGATTTATTTTAAAATCACAATTAAACGTTTCAGATCAGCTAACACAAACTTTCAACTACTGGTACAATTCAACATGCTTTTAGCTAATTTCAGCTGTTTTTCAGCAAGTTCTTCTGCAATAAGTATTCACACTGCATTTCAGCAGGAAATGCTATATCTCTCATTTAAATTACAATTTGTATTTCTGAATCTGTTATTGCTGACTATTTAAGTAAAACAATTCCATACACCTGAAACAAAAGGAATAAAGTGAAAAGAGTTTTTTTTTTTTTTCTAAAATCTTTTTTTAGTCTGACAGCAAAATCTCAGTACCAGAGTGCCGCGTTGCTTTTTACTCCAGCAACAAGTAAAATAGCTTCTATTAATGGGCTCAATATAGAAAGTCGAGGGCAGAATCTATTTAAAGAAAGATAGGAGTCTTCCTTTTGAACTCTTTGATGTTCAGACGTTAAAAAGGCTAAAAGCCTTTGGGTATCTAAGATGACGAAAGCTTTAAAGATAGAAACAAAGCCTTTTTGACACTCAGATCTGCTTCCTGCAACAGTCGGGTCAATGTGACAATAAAAAAAAACATCATTTTTGTAGCTTGAGCATGCCAAGTTCCTTATTGTACAAATTTATATTTCTTCAGCAGTGAGCAGAGAATGTTCTTTTATTTTTAACGTGTTCTCAGTCCTTGCTGAAGTGCTGCCTCATAATGAAAATGGATTGTCTTACAATTTCCTGCATTAATTTTATGAGTCAGAGCTGAATATATTAAGGATATCTGATTGATACGTGACTGCCAGCATCATCAGTTATCATTTAGGGGTGCATCTTCAGCACCCGCTGGACGTGGAGCTTGTCAAGGACAGCTGTTATGGTTGATGACCTTTCTGAGAACTGTCAGCATTAACTGTGAATTAATTATCCTTCTCCTTCCTGCTCTACCTGCTCTCCTCAGCATCAGTTTTATTTTATTTTTTATAACCCACTTGTTCTTTTTGATTCACTTCATTTCCACACTACTTTGACAAAACACAGTGAGCTGCTGGTTGTTACTCAGTCGAACACTTGAGATGTGATTCTGTTTTTAGGTTGATTGACTCTTCTTTCTGTTTGCATCCAGCAGCAGTGGTTCTGTAACATGACGCCACATGAGGCAACACGAGAACGAACGCTTTCTTATCACATCCGACCAAACGGATGTTGTAAAACTGTTGTAATATTTGACTGATAACCAGTTTGAGTGTGAGATTGTATGAATTCATGCATCTGGAGCAAAGACGGTGCCGCTGCAATTTCTTTTTAACCCTGAGATGCCTGGATTGGTTGAACACACATCCAGAACCTGAAGTGAGAAAGAAGCTGGTGTTTTTCCTGAAAATGTGATCAAAAATGTTCCACGTGAATCATCGAGATCACATTTAGGATGATATTTGTTTCCAGATTTAAAATTAAACTAACAACTTGCATCAAAGTTAGGTTGATGAAACTTTAGTTTTAAACTAAAACATTCAGGATGTTGAAGGTTTTGCCAACAGAAAACAAAAATAGCTAGAGAAAGCTAGCTCTATGTGGAATTTTAGAACAAGCTTACGTTAGCAGAAGAAAGTGTTAGGCTGAATGAAGCAGAAATGAGCACAAAAAGCGTAAATTATCTGAACAATACCCCCCACCCCCACCCCCACCACTCACCCCTAAATTAGAAAAATACATCTGAATAGAAGATAAAATAAAAAATAAAAATAAGAAAAGAAAAAAAAAAAAAAAGAAGAAGAAATTACTAGAAGGAAGTGGAGAGAGCACATTATTAGATTGACTTGGAGTTGAAGATGCCATCATTCACCTGCTTCAGCAAACTCACTGTCATGTAGAAAAGGCAGACATCACTGTGAGAGTCGTGTTCTTTAATTTCTCCAGTGCATTTAACACAATCCAGCCTGATTTGCTTTGTCAGAAACTCCAGAAGACTCAGGTGGAGGCCTCAACAATCACCTGGATCAAAGACTACCTGACAAACAGACCACAGTTTGTGAGACTGAAGGGTTGTGTGTCTAACCAGGTGGTCAGTAGCTCAGGAGCACCACAGGGGACTGTACTCTCACCATTCCTTTTCACTCTGTACACCTCAGATTTCCAGTACAAAACAGACTCCTGTCATCTGCAGAAATATCCAGATGACTCTGCAGTTGTCGGGTTTATCAGAGATGGACAAGAAGTACAGGGAACTGGTGGACCGTTTTGTGGCATGGTGCGGAAACAATCATCTCATATTGAATGTGAACAAAACAAAGGAGATGACTGTAGATTTCAGGAGCAACAGGGACAGGTCCAACCCTATTTCCATCATGGGAGAAGTGGAGGCGGTGGAGAAGTATAAATACCTTGGGGTTCACCTGGACAACAGACTGGACTGGACAGGCAACAGTGAAGTGTCTACAAGAAGGGACAGAGCATAATACATAATCTCGTTTCATCACATGTACCTGGTGCGAATGACAATAAAGACTCTCTGACTCTGATACAACAACAGTGTCTTCAGTCAGAGGCTTCTTCAGATCCGCTGTAGGACAAACCGCAGTCCACAGCCATCAGCATCTAGAACAACTCTTTAATAAAACCAGGATGATGAGTTACAACATTTAATTTTCCTCTATATGATTAATAAAGTATTTTTGAATTTGAATTGAAGTTGAATTGAATCTCAAAAAACAAATAGCATGTTGTATATTTAAAGCATCTTTCTTTCTTGAACAAATATAAATAAATTTTTTAATAGGAATAAACTAAGTTCAAATAAATAATAAATGATTGAAAAAGAGGGTAAAGATAATGGATGTTTTATGTTGTTATGACTTTTTATAATCACACAATCAGACAAAAAACACATTATGTTTTTTTATTAAGAGTAAAAATTAAGTATTCAGATAATCAGTAGTGTGCAATAACAAGATATTCAATAAATGTACATTCCATTTGTATCTTTAAAGGTATAGGATTTCCCTATTAGCTTAAGTTGCAGAAAGGCTCGTAGCTACTGTGCAGAGTTTATAAAGGCAGGACATGCGAGCAGCAGGCATGCCGAAACATTTTAACAGAATAAAGGTATGCGACATGAGAAAGAGTGACCGAAGTGACTCAGGTTCATTCTGTTTAAAGCCGCAGCTCTTCACATACATTTTGATGCTCTCATTACAAAAAAACTGCATCTTTTAAACAGTTTTCACTGGAAAGTCCTCCGATTTCTTCAGTGTCACTGAAAGGAATGACAACAAAATTACCATACTGTGCATTCAGGAGATACAGAAACATGCCATTTGTTAGTTTTCTGTGAGTGTTCTCATTTTACTGCTTGCAAACTATTTCCAACCGTCACGTTTGTGTGTTTTCACATCAAAAATCATCTTCAGCATCATGCACAGGGCATATGAGTCCTGCAAAACAGTCACCGTTTTTCAAGATTAAAGGGGTTTGAACAGCATGTGCACAACTTGTAATATTTTACACAAAGACATGGGTAGAATATATTAGCAGCATTTCTTCCACGCATTATAGCAGCATTCCAGACAAGATTTAAAAAAAATAACCAAACTGACAGTGTTGTGATGTGCTTTAAAAAATGAATATGTGTTGGACTTTCAGTGTGTGACTTGTTTTAAGTCGCATCTTTTTTCTTGCTTTTGCAAAATCTGACATCATAAAAAAGCAGGCATTAACAGTTAGAGTTTTGGTGCATTACTTTTTGTGTGTGATAATTACATGTATTAGCCCTATAATGACTGCAGTCACTGTACTTAGAGTTTTTAATAGAAAAAAGTGACATAAAAGAGTTAATGAGCTTTACTGAACCATGTATCCTTAAAGGTGATTATAACACATTTTTGTCATTTTGATACATATTTTTGAATAACCTCCACTAGATGGCAGAAGTTATCCACAATGATGGGACAATGTGTTTTTGGCACCCAATACAGTACAGTAGTTTAATCTTCTGTTGATTTAAATGATTTGGCATCAAATGAGCATGTTGCATTTCAGAGTTTACAAAAACACACGCCTCATTTCCCACAAACGTTGCATGATTACCACTGATTAAACTGCTGGTTGTTTGATTACTGAATTGTTCGGTTCAGAAAATGTCAGTAAAAGATGGTCCATCCCAATTTCTTAAAACCCAGGTGACACTGAGAATATAGTATGGGGTCCAAATAAATATTTAGCTACGTTTTCTGTGCATTCCTGCTTCACTGAACAGGTATTTGTCCACCACGCCAAAAGAATCTTGACAAAACCTTCATTATATAAAGTTTTGTTTTAAAGTTCTAACCAAAGACAACATGCATATCGTTAATAGAGTTCCCATGACGCAGTCGTTATTGTTTTGTTTGTTTCATGGCTCAGAAAGTAAAAAAAAAAAAAAGCCTTTTGACACAACCATAAACCACACAAGCATGGTTGTTTAAAGTTCCACAAACACACAGCATGCCATCGTTCATAAAAACAAATTTTGCTACAAGTTTCCGTTAAAGAGTTAAATAGTTCGTCTTCACGACTAATCTACAGTAAACGTTCAGTCAACGTACAGTAAAGGGAGCGCAGAAGAGATTCAGGCATGACTGTACGAGCACGACATGTCGTCGAGGTTAAAACTGCAGCAACTTCAACTGTCAGCTTTGTTAAAAATTTATTGTATTGATTCATGTGCAGAAAGCAGAGATCCACTGACCCGAACAGCAAGTTGCTCACAACACTGTGTTTGGGAACACACTAGAGATTTACATCCATTCGCTCCCCTTTTTTTTCAGATTTATGCAAAAAGACAGTAATATTGGTTACGAGCCCTTCCGATCAATACTTGTCTTGGTCCAAGGAAAGACACACTGTGTTGCACATCCCTGCAACTTAAAGTAGTCGTTTTTCACGAGTAGCGTAAAAGGAATATTTGGCGATATACGTGGATGCATTATTGAATTCAATATCAGCCTTTAAAATAAGCATGCCTACTGTCATGTGATTGTGAAAACATTTGCTTTCTTGGATTTAACAACTGCGCTCTGGCGTTTGAGGTTGGAGCATGATGGGTATCGATTCGATAAGTGCCTTTAGAGCTCCTGTTTCCCAACTTTGGGTCAGCTTTCAACACAAGTTGATGACACTGTATCCATTAAAAGACTAAAAGCAACATTCAGACTCATCATGTTATGCACATCCACACAGAATTGTGTATCATCATTAATTACCGTAGCTGTCTTTGAAGGAGTCTGGAATATTACAAATTATACTGAAGTGTTACTTGGTTTGGATAACAGTAAAAGTTTTGGTTACCATATTTTTCAGACTATAAGGCGCACTTAAAATCCTTTAGTTTTCTCAAAAATCAACAGTGAGTTTTTTATATGTGCCTTATAGTCCAAAAAATACAATAGTCAATGTCACACTGTCTGAGAGAAACTGAGTCAGAATGTCTAGTGTTTTGCAAAGATGCTCTGTTGAAGATAAGTATGACTTTTACTACTCTCAGATGGAGAACCATGACCAGACTGTCTGATCCATGCCATCTTATGAGTGTTCAAATACAGTAAAACTCCTGGCTGTAGATCTTTGAATCTTTTTATTATTATTTTTTTTTTTAACAATTAGAACTTAAAACATGTGCAGCAGCATCTGTTAGTCAGCTGTTGCTGTGACTGGTTTAGAAACTGAAGGTTTTTTTTAATATATTTTAAGTTTTCTTTTTAATTCATGGTATCTGAAAATTGCTTTACATAAAAAGGAAACTATTAGAAAAAATATGACAATATTTTGTTCCCAAAATGCTAGTGTAGCTGCACAAACTGTTCTGCTTCCTGTCTCTGCATAAGCATGCAGGTGCTATTCTCCCTTTTAAAGGGTGTTAAGTTATGACTGCCAAAAGTCCTTACATGGCGTACATTTAGGCAATCAGTACAAGTTTAAATACTTCTTTACTTGAGTAACCTCAATAAAGACAAAGCAAACATTAAACGAAGAGCAATATACCATTTGTAAATAAATTAATGTTCCACCTAAACTAAAATATATCAGCTTCCCGCTTGAATCCGTTTAAAGTGCCAGATTGCAGTGAAGGGATTCATTCTCTCCCTGGTTCTTCCTTATTTGAAGATCTGCAAACCAGAAAAATGTTTAAATCTTCAAGTTTTTGCTTACAAGAAAAAAATAAAATATAAATGCTACAAAGATCCAGTGGAAATCCATTGAAGCGAGCAGTCAGTTTTCCAGTGAAAGTCACAGAGAGCCGCTGCTCTTAGCCGACTGACCGGTTGGCTCCAGTGAGCCGTCACAGTTATGATGATTTTTTTGTGTCTTTCTGTCTTCGAGATGAGTCGTTTCGATTCCAGCCATCTCTTTGTGACTGATCATAACTGGTGCCTGCTCACCGGCAATGCTTTGATGACTAATTGTTCTTAATCTGTCCTCGTGGGGTGTCAGTCCATCGACGTTGAGGTGGTTCCTCAGCAGTTCGGGTTCAGCTCCAAACTGACCTGCTCTCATAGGCGCTGGTCCACTGTGTCCAGCTTTGTCTGGCACTTTTTTGGACATTTGGTGCTTGTTGCAAACAGGGATTTTGTTGGTCTGAAGCGAGCGAGTGTAACGTGAAAACCAGTCCCGCTCGAAAACAGCCTGTAGCTGCTCCACTACCGTGAAGCGCTTTTCCGACATGCTTTCTGGGTGACTGATCACAAGGCCCGCTCCGGTGTTGTATGTAAACTCGTTCCCCACCCAGTCAAGGTTTCCTGTCAGGAAGCAGACCACAGAGGGGGAAAAAAACGTTAGACATTTTTTAACGGAGTTGTCAAATCTGTGTGCACATATTCGTCCCTGAAACATGGCTTTGCTCAGTTTACTGCCCATGCAGCAGAGATTAATCGCGCTGCTAAGAAAAGAAACCTTTTCTTTATACTGTAGTCCAATTCCCGCACTTTGTCTTCTAAACTTTATCAATTAACCATGCAGTGAATGAACAGAAGAGAACTCTGAATCAAGTCAGTATTTTTGATTGTTTTTATAAACAGCCTCCTGTTTAAGTTGCACATTTTTGAAGGCACTTTGCAGACGGGTCATCCCAAACATCTGGGAAAACTAACCGCAGATGGCGGGTTGGCTCTGGCTCACATCAATGTATTCTCAGACACACTCAGTGATGATGAGATCAGGGCTCTGCACACCACACCACCACTTCCAGGACTCTTTGTTCTTCTTTGAGTTGAAGCTGGTTCTTAATGGAATTAGCTATACAAGCAATCATCACCTGATGGAATCACATTATGAAGAAGTATCTGCTTGTTGTTCTCAGCGTTCAGGATGCCAAGAATCCTGATCAAGTCCCAAACTGTGTTTACTCTCAGACTCTCGTAAAGTAACCAGTGGTGCACATCTATAACTCATTAACTTTGGACTCAAGCCAACTCAAGACACCTGACCTTAGGAAACAAAAATGGCTATAACTTAGCCCCTTGAACATTTTGTATGTTTGCAGCTGAACATCATCTCCAACACATTCTGTCAGTCCAACAATGTTCGGTCAGGTCATCGCAATGTTTTCTTTTTTTTTTTTTTTTTTTTTTTTTTTTT
>JARVGV010001459.1:16148269-16163325 GCA_031762435.1 Hypsolebias longignatus | reverse complement strand
TGCTCAGGGGCCCAGAGTGGGGCGAATGAGGGTGGAGGCAGGTGTGGGTGTTTCACCTTTTTCCATCCACATTTTTTGATGTTGTCGGCACCGGGGCTTGAACCGGCGATCTTCCAATCACAGGCCCACCATCTCTAACCACTGCGCCACCACTTATAAACTAGCTATCAGCAGATTGGTTTTGATTAGTTCTTCTATTTAAATTACATTTCATAAAACTATAATGCACGTGATGATGTCATCAAGAGGCAAAGTATACAACCCAGACAGAAGATGAAAACTATTACCCAAGTTTACCGTATAGAACCCAAATTCTCAACCTTGCTTTTGCATTTTCATGCACCCTAGGATAAAAAAACAAAACAAAACTCCAGCATTTTAACAGAACTAATAAAGCTGGTAGATATCACGCCCCAGGGGACCACATTTGACCACTCGCTACTTATTTTGTGCACCAATCAGAATTTCTGGGATGTGAAACTTACATGCTTCTTTAAGTGAGAACAAAATGTCATGAATCTAGTGTCAAATGATATTTATTATTCTGAATGGGTCTCATACTTAGATGTGCTTTTCTTGATTAATTATGCAAGAGATTACATAATCAGGGTTTAAAATTCACACCTTTTACCATTGTTGAACATTCAGAAAGCAATGTTTCCTGGAATGGAAAGGCTTTTATGGAATTCCTCTTTGAATAGCTTGGACTTTAAATATTCCTTAGAACAGGCTGATTTAAAATTTGAGAAATTAGTGGGCCCATTTATTACACCTTTATGTCGAATGGCAGGTTCCAAACCTACCATTCTCATATCAGTTCTTCAGATTAAAGGTCCCTGTCACTGTTTGTTTCTAAATCACTGTCCGACCAGATAACTTCTGTTATCTTCAAATTCACTTTCACTGCCTGAGGACTCATCAGTTTCACTCTCTAGTCTGCTCTAGAATGTCAATTAGTGCTTACAATACATTTTCTAGATAGTAAACCAAAAGCAAAGCTCCACCAGGGCCGGCCAAGGCTGACACCGGCAGAGCCAGTCTGAAAACCTCACCAAACAATTTAGTCTGTACTGGCATGAATGGACCTGATTGATTAAATCATCCACATCAACAAGTTAAATTCAGGGAAAATAATGGTTTTCAAAGGTCTTACAAAAATACATTTGTCTTTCACAATTTCCTGCATACACGTCAAAGATTACTGTATTTACTTTTGGACAGATTTGTGTGAAAATTATCAAACTGATTTCTTCCTAATTAAACAACACTGTTTTCTTCATTTGTATTTATTTATTTTTCCCTCTTCAGGGGTCGCCACAGTAAGTCATCTTCCTCCATCTGACTCTGTCCTCTTCATCCTCTGTCCTCACTCCAACTACCTCCATGTCCTCTTTAACTGCATCCATGTATCTCCTCTTTGTCTTCTTCCTGGCAGCTTCATTTCTAACGTCCTTCTACCAATATACCCACTGTCCCTCCTCTGGACATGTCCAAACCATCTCAGTCTGGCCTCTATCTCCCAGTTGTTCAACATGTGCTGTACCTCTGATGATCTCGTTCCTAATCTTATCCATCCTTGTCACTCCTAAGGAGAACCTCAGCATCTTCATTTCTGCAAGTTCTAGTTCTTTCTCCTGTCTTTTTGTCAATGCCACTGTGTCCACACCATACACATACATTGGTCTCATAACTGTCTTGTAAACTTTCCTTTGACTTCTGCAGCCACTCTTTTGTCATAAATCACTCCTGAAACTTTTCTCCATCCACTCCATCCTGCCTGGACTCTCTTTTTCACCTCTTTACCACACTTACCATTTTCCTGGACAGTGGACCCCAAGTACTTGAAGTCCTGCACCTTTGTGACCTTTGCTCCTTGTAGCCTTAATGTTCCACCTGTCTCCCTCTCATTCACACATGTACTCTGTCTTACTATGGCTGACTTTCATTCCTCTTCTTTCAAGTGCATACCGCCACCTCTCCAAGTTCCCTTCCACCTGTGCGCCGTTATCACCACAGATCACAATGTCACATGTCGACGCGGATTCCTGCCTGACCTCATCTGTTAGTCGGTCCATCACCAGAGCAAACAAGAAGGGGCTTAGAGCTGATCCTTGATGCACTCCCACCTCCACCTTGAAACTATCTGTCACTCCTACAGAACATCTCACCACTGTCCTGCTGTCCTCATACATGTCCTGCTGTCCTCATACATGTCCTGTACCAGTCTAACATACTTTTCTGCCACTTCAGATTTCCTCATACAATACCACACCTCCTCCCTCGGCACTCTGTCCTTATGTTACGTTATGTCCTAATTAATGTGTGTTTATATTCAGCTCCTTTGAGTTATTGGTCTCCGGATTGTCCTCCCATGGTGTTCTGATCTGTCCCCGCCCTGACTCCCAGTCACAGTAACTTTGCCCTGTCAGCGTTTTTGTGGTTGTAAAATAAATATATTGAACTTTTTTACCTCAAACCTCCTGTCATCTTCATACACGTGGGTTCAACGCACCAGATGGCAGATTGTGATAGAATATCATCGACTCAAAGTTTTATCCAGTTTGTGAACGTTTTAAACTTAGCCCAGAACCGGGCCGGCTGCTCGGACCTGTCAAAAAACAGAATCAGTGTTTTCTTGAATGACAACAAGGTTTTCAAGCCTCTAACCTCCCAGTCTGGTCTCCATTTTGACACATCTTCCAACACTAAACACAAAAGGTTTGGATTGTTTCATCCCAGCCTCCCCAGTTCTTGTGTCTGTAGAAATCAGCAGTGAGATCGTGAGCAGCTGTTTTCCTCCTGCAGCTTTTTAAATACAGTACTCATTTGTCTGAACTCTGCTTCCACACAAAGCATCATCATCTCTGTACAAAGAGGGTAAAATAAGAGCACACTGGTTTTCCTGGACTCAGCCTCTAAAAGGTCGAATAGACTCCGAGGGCCTGATCAGCCTCTGTGGCTGCATGTGTTTGTTTAATGAGATAATGGGAGTCCTCGCTGGAAGCTGTTGCAGAGATGAGCTCGCCTCGTGCATCCGTTCAATGGGAGCCGTGCCCACTGTGTCTGTCGTGGACAAGCTCGGACGAACAAATATCTGCTCACCGGCACAGGAGAGCAAACAAATGCGGAGTCCTCGTGTTCCCATCACATCCTGATGTGGACGACTGATGGTGATGGAGGAACACTGAGGGGGCGAGGCGCCTACAGCAGGCCGGAAGCGGGGGTGTGAGAAACAAAAGCTTTTAGTTGCTGCAATCAGCCTTTTGCCACGTAGGCTTCATTTATTCACAATAATCTTTATCCTCTATGGTGTTCATGACTCTGGAGTAAAGTAAGAAGAGGTGATCGCCTGCTGCCATCTCCAGACTCAGACTAAACTGCAGCGCTGGTATTTCTTGAAGCAATGCACGTCGCCCGCCGACAGTTTCAATCTAAGATCCTTTTGTGTAGATGGTTGGGTCAAAGCTTGAAAATAATCTCGTTTGGCTCCCAAATGATGACGTAAGGTCCTGCGGGATCTTTTAGCTCTCAAAGTAACTGTTGGGAATTGCTCTCAGCCACTACATCAAATTTAACACTGTTAAAAAGTTACTGAGTTATAGTCATTTCTGTCTTGTGTCCAGATGACTGCTCTTCCTGAGCCTGGTTCTGGTTCTGCTGGTGGTTCCTTTGTTCGTTCGCTCAATCAGTTAATTACACAATTAATTTGATTTGTTGTCATTTCATGCGAAATATAAAATCAAATATGACAAAACAAAAAAAAAATCACAACTCAAAACACTATCTGACCTAAATATTAGAAACTTCTCTAAAACGCACATATGTAAATATAAGTATATGCATCATCCATAATTTAAAATAAATCAGCAGCGTCGGATGTTATCAGCCCGTTAAATGAACGTTATTGTCCCTCCTAGCAGTTTTAAAGTTACGTTTGTATTGCTGATAATATGAGGCGTCGCACGCAGGTAAGACAGGAAGTGTTCTTGTTTATGTAACCTAAACCTGCACCTGACCCAGAGTACTGACCCTAAACTTAACCCCCTTGCCCTTGTGCCTAAACCTGTACTAGACCCTAAACATAACCCACCCAGGGCTGTTCAATCCAGCAATTACAATCATTATGTAACTAAACCAACGTTTACAATGATCTTTTAAATGTGTTTATTTTATTGCATTGAATCATAAATGCAGTAAACAGAATCTAAAACCCAAACCCAGAAACCCCGCCCCCACAATAAAAAAAAATTCTTAATGTATTGGGCTGGATTGAAGACACCCACGGACTGGAAATGGCCCACGGGCCACCACTCGAATCGCACTGCAGACCCTTTACTCTGAACCTAACCACGTGAGCCTATTATCAGCACTTACAATGCTAACAATGCTAAAAATGCTAACAATGCTAACAACGTACCTTTAAACTCTCTAGGACATACGTGTCAAACTCAAGGCCCAGAGGCCAAACGTGGCCCTCGCTGACATATTTTCTGGCCACTAAGATGTTATTTTAAATGTAAAATACTTTTATCACTTTATTTTTTTACTGTAATCTTTGATTATGATGTCGAAAGTGCAACAGAGAACCTCAAATTCATTCAACCTTTATTTAGGCAGGTTAATCCCATTGAGCCCCGAGGACTCATTTACAAGAGAGACCTGGCTACAAACTAAGGGTGATGACAACAGCAACAGTAGATTTTCCTTGGACAATCAACAATAGACAAACATTAGAGGCATACAGATTTTTTTTAAAACAAATTAAAACAAAGATGTCAAAGTAGCAAAACAGACAGATTACAAGGCAGATGTAGAAAATCAAAAACAGGAACATGACTGCATTGGTTTCTGCCAGGATTCCAACAGATTCTTAAAGTTATGAGACCAATCAAACTCTTGTTGAGGAACCTGCAACAAAGAAAACATGTTGGGTATCTACCCGGTAACTCCAGTTAATGTAGATTCTGAAACCAGCACTTAGTTTGAAAAAGGTTTTGATTTTTCCTGTTTAAAGGGAGTCATTTCTTTCCACTGTCACTTTCCACTGTCACCACTGCGATAAAGTGAAGATCCGACACAATCTGCTGGCTTCTTTACATAACTTATTTATAATGAGGATAAACTGGTTGTAATTTGGTTGATATCTGCATCTGAATTGGATTTAGAGTTGTTTTTCTTTTTTAGTGCCTTAAGATAATTTTGTTGTCAAATGGTGCTTTATAAGTGAACTGAACAACATTGAGTTAAATTAATGTCAGTCTATGTCAACGGAGGAAGCAAACGTGAGTAGTTACATGTTAAACGTAAAGTAACACACTAAACGTTTCTGAAATATATTAAAGTGTATGGTTTCATTTTCTTCAGGACATAAAGATTTCTGTTGTTGAGGCTCAGCTTTTATGGCAAAGCTTTAAATCTGCTGAACGCTGCAGGAGTCCGGAACCTGATGGATTACACTTCCTGGTTCCAGTTCGTGGCAGATAAGCGGCCACTGGTCCTGCGTGGTGTTTAAAAGCATCTTTTGTCAAATACAAAGTGATTCCTTCCTGCTGGTGGCAGTGACAGAGCTGTGTTTTCCATTTTCAGGTTATGGCAGTAATCACAGCTCATCAGAGCCTCTGTTCACAAAAGTGACTTCACAATCACAAGCAATCACCAAGGAAAATATACGCTTTGCTTTTTATATCACCCCGTTTCTTTGTGACAATGGAAAGTGGCTCAGAACTGGTAGCAAAGAGTTTACCAACATTTAAAACAATAAAAAAAAAAATACACATTTAAAGAGATTAAAAACTGGGACATAAAGATTTTTTCATATTCTCTCTTTGTCCCACTCTGTGCTGCTTTCTGAAGCACTCTCATGAAAAACCAGTCTGTCCTGAAAGCTATTTTCATCCAGCACTCTCTGTCCATTTCCTGCTTGTACCTTCACACACACACACAGAGTGTCACTTTTCTGAAACAGAAAACTGTCTCTCCTCCCATCGAGCATCACCTCCTTCTCTTCTTCTCTCGTGCTGCTTCCCTCGTTACCTCTCGTTGAAGAAAGGACGTGCTCTTCTCCTGCAAACCTCAGCCCTTTTTTATTTTTATTCTCATGCTGCCTCAATTAAACAATTCACCAAATGTTTTAGACTTTAAGGCAACAACAAAAAATACTTATAAGGTTATCTTTTTTTTACATTTCACAGAATTAATTTATTGACTAATTACTGGCTGTGCATCAAATTAGCGCCAAGAGTCAACCATAGTCAGCAGAACTCAAGAACATAAAACACAAAGATGGTTTTGACTAAGTCAGTTTGACTGAAACTGAATTAAATCTGGTGTGGTAGAAGCACTAACCAATAATGCAAGCTCTTTTTAACTGCTGGTGTCAACCGTGCTTTGCTCAAGTTATCTCATGAACACAGAACATATTTTAACGAAACTCCCAGACAGGAGTAAGTGGACACGCAGCTACAGCTGCTAACCCTTTTCAAGGTGGCCACCATAGCAAGGCAACCCTGATGCATGATCAATAATCCAGGTAGAAAAATCTAAACAAGCCAAGTCTGGTCCTCTGCACATCCAAAAAACAAAACAAAACAAAGCAAAAGAAAAAAAAAATTGTAGAAACGTTTCGTCTTTCGTCTGAAAGACTTTATCAGTCTGGCAAGGCAAGGTAACCTTATAGCAAATACAGAAATTGTTATAACTAAGTCAGTTTAACAACTACTGAGCTCAGATTGGGTGGGGTGGTAGCTGAGCGTCATCCTCAACACATACTTCAAGCACTTAGATGACCTGAGAGGCTGCAGCATCAAATGAATCAAATGAATAAAACCAAAATGGTTATAACTGGCCCCTCTCATCGTAAGATGATCTATATGTCTGGCATGAAAGGCAGAGGGTGATACACAGACTCCTTCAAGGAAAGCTAGGTGTTTAATTAGAGAAATGATTGACAGCTACACGCACAGTTTGTTACTGGTTTTAATTTGGGTTTGACTTAGGTTCACTTGATCACATTCACATTTTAGAAAAGCTTTGCAGAGAGTGGTGAAGGAAGGCTGCACAGAAGACCATTGGAGGCAGCATCCCCACCATCACATCACACCTCCAGGTGCAGGAAGAGGGCCACCTGCATCATGAAGGACCCCACTCACCCAGCACACACACTTTTTGCTCCACTCCCCTCAGGCAGAAGGTAGAGGAGCATTAAGTGTAGAACCACTGAGGAACAGCTTCTACCCTGAAGCTGTTCGACTCATAAACCCCTAACCAGAAAAATCACTGTAATGCCATTTTAATTGGTGTGACTTATCTGTGCTGCTGATTATCAATGCTGCTGATTTCTTGCCTTTAAGCTGCTGTATCCATACCCATCTGCTCACTACAGACACATGTTCGGGCTGCTGTTTAATACATATTCCATATTATTTTACATTATTAGAGTTTAGCTTATATCTTAGATCTTAGATATTGTTTCTTTTTATGCTTTATATGTTGGCTTTTTTATGTAACTGAGATTTTGGGTACACAATTTAATTCTACCTCATGTACCACATGTGATGCGAGTGACAATAAAGAATCTTGAACCTTGAAATCACCATACTGATGCTGCAACTGTGCATGGGTAGATTTGGCACAATGAGGTTTATCCCATAATACCTTGCAAATGAGGGCATATCCTGTGATGCTGTTAAAATACAGTATTTTGACCAGATCCAGCTGGGCAAAATGATGAGTCTTAGAGTGGTGATTTTTTTTTTTTTTTTTTAAAGATCCCCTCCTCCTTTTACAAATATTTTATTTATTATTTTTGTTTTGTTTCTAAACTGTTTCATTTAATTAAAAAAAAAATCAACTGTTTTTATTTTGTCTTTGAATTAGCTGTCTTTGACTGGGCAGTGCTAATAGTGTGAGAAGTTTTTTAAAAAGGTCAGATTTTTTAATTGTAATTAAAACTGTAACAGTACAATGCTCAGTCTTCAAATCTTCTTCTTTCGGCTGCTCCTTTCCTCAGGGGTTACCACAGTGAACTAACTCACATGAAGACTTGACCGGATGCCCTTCCTGACACAACCACAGACCACCGAGCTACCACAGCCCTCTGTGTGGAGCACAGAGCTGCTATCTATGGTGCCAGGGGGAGCTGATGGGGGTTAAGGGCTCAGAGTGGGGCAAATGAGGGTGGAAGCAGGTGTGGGTGTTTCACCATTCTCACCCACATTTTTTATGTTGTTGGTCTGGGGAGTTGAATCAGTGACGTTCCGATCATAGACCCACCTTCTCTAACCTCTGTGCCACCACTCCCCCCTGCCAACACTCAGGCTTCAAATGGGTAAATTATTATAAAATATTAATACAAAAATGTTTTTGACACAAAGCTGCAGCTCAGATAGAATTAACAAAGAGCTCCAGGTCTCACTCTGATTGGATTTTTAAAAACTTTTGTTGTGTGCAATAATCAGTAATGTATGTTTTATAGATCCTGCCATTTTATTCCAAACAGAAAGAAGACTTCTCTATCAGCCTTGTAAAACATCACGGAGAGCGTCAGCTTAAACCCACCTGTCTGAAACTATTAATGTTCAGGGTAGTCAGTCACTTTTGTCCTTTGAGGTGGTCATTTTGCAGATTAGGCTTGGTATCAGAGTTTAAAGTTCAAAATCTGATCCTGGAACCATTCCTGAGAAGTCTACAAAGGTTGAGTCAGGTCCTCTGGACGGATTCATTTCCTCTTTTATCCAGAAGACTTCTTCATTCTGAGGAGCTTTGAGCAAACTCAGCCTTATAAGCTTTTGTGCCTTTAACTAAAACTTAAGTAGTTTGTGTGAAAATAACTTCCAGACTAATTTTATCCGTTACAAGTTTTTAATTTGGGACGTGCAGATGGTCAAAAAAAATTATTATTACATCTAAAATTCTTATGAACTGTTCATGCAGGTTCCCTAATGGTCAAGACTACTGTTCATTATTTATGTTAAATAAAACAAGTTTAATGTAGTAACCTTGGTCTTCTGCACACCCCCCCCCCCCACACACACACACACACACACGCACACAGACACACACAGTTACACACACGAGGTAGCAAAGGAGAAATCCCAGCTCTCCCTGCTTTAAAATGGAGCAGGCACCCAGTGCGTCAGTAACCTGATTACCCCAGCTGTCAGTCTGGATAAGGCCGGGCTTGGGGATCCTCCTGTCCTCTGATCCTCACTTCAAGATAAAACCAGTCCTCCTGGAGATGGGACACAGCCTCAGAACAGGGCAGACACCGACAAACAGAAAAAGAAACAGCAAGGATTATGAACGTCAGCTGGTAAGAAAATGCAGTCATGGTGATTTTGTTTTGTGTGGTTCTTATTCTGCTTCGTGGTGTTTCTTGGACCAGTACACATTAATGATTCTGCAACAGATTTTTGGGCTCCTCAGTACAACAAACCCTGTTTCAGTTGTTTATTCTCATCTTAATTGTGAAAAGACTGTGTTAACATTCCAGTTAGTGTTTCTCAGGTTATATTTTGAATGATTTTTTTTAAGCTATAACTACTTCAGTAAACTTTCAGCCATTGCAGCTATGAAATTTGCTTTTTGTAACTTTGATACTTTTTGAATTCTTTAACTTTATTTCCATGTTTTTTTTTTCCTTCATAAAAACAAGTCTTTTTAAACCACTGAGCAACTCTGTGAATTCTACTTCAGCGACACTGTTGTATTTTTACTGCAGTTGTTAGCAACCGTTTTACTGGTTTTAGCTATTGTTTAGCTAATGTGATCTTTTAGCTACTATTTTGCTCATTTAGCTAGTGAGAACTATATCTACTTTGCTGGAAATATTAGTTTTTATACACTGTTTTGCTGATTTTAGCATTAATTTACTGTTGTGCTAGTTTTAGCTATTAGCTACTGTTTTGCTAATTGAGGCTTTTTTCTATTGATTTGCTGGATTCACTTCAATCCAATTACAGTCAGGATTTAGCTTTTAGATAGTATTCTGCTCATTTTAACTTTTAGCTACCATTTTGCTAATTTGAGCTTTAAGCTGCATAATTGCCCATTTTAGGTATTTGATATTGTTTTGCTGGTTTTGGCTTTTATGTAGCTAGTTTTAGCTTTTAGGTATTGTTCTGATTATTTTATCTTTTAGACACTGTTCTGCTGTTTAAGCATATAGCCACTACACTGGATTAGCCCTCACGCTCCTTTTACTTTTTCACTAGTTTACTTTTTGATATTTCCCATGGTTATTTCTTCAGGCTTTGCATGGCCACACCAAATACTTGATTTCACAGAGAAACTAGGAGCGTTAGAAGAAAGCAGCCAGCTGTCGAGGGACGGGCCACAGGATACATCTAGTGGGTGGTCCTTAGTTATTGTGTTGTTTTGCGTGTATATGATGTATTTCCCTCAAAACAAGAGAACTTTGAAATAGTTTGTGTCAGTGGAGAGACTTTCAGAGTCAACAGTGCTTGTATTTGACTAATCTGTGTCTTTCAGAACATCAGACTGCCTGAAGAAGTTTAAAAGTTTTGGATCACTTCTGGAACTTTACAGGGAACTGACGACCACGGAGGTGCAACGTGCAGCTCCAAAACAATGGCAGAGATTGTTCTGGATCCCACTTCCATCAAGGAGAACCAGAATCCCAAAGCTGACATGCAGGACTCGTGCAAAGTTTCAGCTGCATCAGCAGCACCGCTCAAAGTGAGACCTGCAGACCTGGGACTGACCCGAAGCCTGTCAAAGTCGGACTCTGACCTGTTGGCATCCCCGAGCGGGGAGGAGGACCGAGGTTTGGCAAACCGCAGTGGATCTGTGTTTAACTGCAGGTCTGGGCAGCCGCCCATGGAGCGCATGCCTTCCTTTGCATCTGAGTGGGATGAGGTAATATCACAGCTCCAGGGATGGCATGTAAAAGGGAGTGGCACTGTGGAGTGTGTTAATGTCCTGAAGAGAAAATGTGATACGGAGTGTGAATGAAGCGGGGAAATAGTGAGAGTGATGAGATAAATGTGTCAGGAAAATAAAAATGGGAGCAGCACATTTGAGAGAAGAAGGAAGGAAGAGGAGGAGAGGGGAGCGTGGGGGTAGAAGCATTATCAGGAGTCCAGCAGAAGCATTGATAGAGTAACTTTACCCAGACTGTCGGCAGAGAACGCCTGCAGGCGAGAGCTTGAATGCATGAATGGCTTGATCACTTGCACCGACCTCCCTGTAGCAGCCCTGGCATCCAAGACTAATTGGGCTTGTGCTGTCATTCCACATCCATTCAGTACATGTCTCGGGGGCCGACCCACGCTTCCACTGTCTCCTCCTGCTCTCTTCTGGCTCCTTTGCTCCGTCTGTCGCCATCTACTTTTCAGCCCACTGT
Source organism: Hypsolebias longignatus (assembly GCA_031762435.1). Classification (NCBI taxonomy): domain Eukaryota; kingdom Metazoa; phylum Chordata; class Actinopteri; order Cyprinodontiformes; family Rivulidae; genus Hypsolebias; species Hypsolebias longignatus. The sequence continues at coordinate 16,151,963 of JARVGV010001459.1, read as the reverse complement.
TAGAGATCCTTCACCCCGCCCCCCCACTCATATCCCTAAAAGCCTCAAACTTTGGAACATCGTCCCTTCTCTAAAACACTGCAAAGTCCCTGAAAGAACATGTTTTTATTGTATATTTGATCTTGTAATTATCTGTAATTTAAGTTTATTCTTTGTGCACTTTGTTGTTAGATGCTGTAAATATATAGAATTCAGATGGACCAAAAATTAAAAGCTGACACTAAAAAAGTTAATAGCCGTCTTCCACTTGTACAATACAGTATTACCAAACATTTTGCATGCACGTATCACTTCTGGATGTTTACCTCAATGTTATATGTATATACAAAAGTTTCATTTAATCCAAAATATTATTGTCAGAGTTCTAGATAAGAGTTTTAGCTTTTCTCTGTTGGCTCCTGGTCACATGCACATGATACTAATCTAATTGAAGAACACTGTGGTTTAGACAACTAGCGGTATAGTTTGTACAGGAACCCAGAAAGGACAAACCAACCATAAAGCCTAGATTCATATTTTACTGTTTTTCTTTTTTTTTTTTTTGAGCCACAACAATAATTTCTACAAGCTTGGAAAAGGTCATACAAATGGACTGCCTTCATTTACAGAAGACCAATTCCATCTTCTAAGTTTTAGTAACTGAACTAACAAAATTATTAGTTTCCATTATTAATTACTGACAAAATATTACAACCTTTCTGGAAATTTCAGCCGTGGTTGGTCTTGTGAGGTTTCTATGTATTTTAGATCACATGATCAGTCCAGGTATCAAAGTTAGACCACGAAACGGTAAACGTCTATGATCTATTCAATTCAGTTTATTTTTTATAGTAATAACAGTTTGTCCTCCAGCAGTCTAAGACTAGCAGCACAACTAAAGGATAGCTGAGGAAACCCAAGCCAACCATAACAATGTGATTTATCAAAAAGGAAAATCTTAAATGTATACCTAAAAACTGTCAGGGTGGACAATAAATGGAAGCTGGTTTTACAAGGAGGAGGAAGCCCAATTTTTGAAAACTCACAAAATTCTACTAAACCCATTCTCTAAGCTCTAGGAACCACAAGTAAACATGAAGTTCTCTGTTAGGACAGTATGAAACAGGAAGGTCTTTAGTAAAAGACAGAGCTTGATTGACGAGAGCTTTAGATGTTAGAAGTAAAGTATTTATAATTTATTCTGAATTTGACCAGGAGCCAACAGAGAAAAGCTAAAACTCTTATCAGAACTCTGACAACAGTACTGTATTTTGAATCAAATTATTTATTTATTTATTTATTTATTTATTTTTTTACGTTCAGATAAACATCCAGAAGTGATAAATGCATGCAAAAAGTTTGGTAATATTGCACAAGTGGAAGAAGGCTATTCTGGTAATTAATTTATTTATTTATGAAATAATGTTTGGAAAGATAATTGATTGGATCATCTTTAGATTGTCACATTATGTAGTGCATTTTAAAACCATCTTTTTCAAAATGAACCCGACAATGAACAAAGGTCTCAATGGATGACAGCAATGCCACACAAAGTGGAGGCCCTCACTGCAGACTTCAATTATTTTTATATGCCTAAAATTCAAAGTACACATTTTCTTATAAAATAGACAGTTTTGCCATTAAATGATATCAAGTTGAAATTTATTAAGAGATAAATGGGCCCAAATCAGGTTGTCCTGACTCGAGCACAGCTCATTTCATAAAGACTATCGTCATTTGCACAAAGATTACACTCTGTAATAAAGTGCAGCCATGTGCATCCCCCCACCAAATATTTGAAAGTTTGAACTTCCCTTTCAGTATGTGTGTCTCTCATGCCCTTCATCTGCCCTCTGCTCCACCCCTCTGCTCTTTGACTCACACTGTTTGTTCAGGCTGTTCTGGGTGGGGTGTCCTGTTCTCCACAGCATCCTGTTTTGCAGCAGTTTCACAGTCTTTCCTATTTTCCCCTACTTTTTTAAGTGATGTGTTTGGGTTTGTGGTATAAGGGTAGTGATGTGTGAAAACAAACAGTGACTGCAGCACTTCAACAAGTATTTAGATTTTTTTCAAGATATTCTAATGCATGCTCAATAATCCAGGTAGAAAAATCTAAAAAAGTTAAGTCTGATCCTCTGGACGTTTATTTATTTATTTATTTATTTATTTATTTATTTTTTTTTTTTGGAATGTGCAGAGGACCAGACTTAACTTTTTTAGATTTTAAGATATTCTTTTAATTTCATTTAAAAAAAAAAAAAAAAAAAAGGTTCACAACAGAACATGCAATGTATCATTAAAAAATATAGTGTTACAGTGTAAAAGGCAATTTTAACCTAATAGAGATCACTGTCATGGTATTTTATAACTTATGACTTGTGTGTAGGTTTGTTTGAACACAGATGGACACAAAATTAAAGCCTCCCATAGCTGTGGTAAAGATTTATTCAAGGTCCAGGAAGTAAAGTTGTCACCTGATGTACAACTAAGCACAGATAAATGGACATTTATGGTTTTTTTCCTCTATTGTTTATTTTCATTTTGCACCTGAATAATTAAATTTACATCCAAAGTCATCTTCACACATAAAAACAGCACAATTACAAAGTAGGACGGAGAAGTACAAACTCATTCAATTCAATTCAGTTTATTTATGAAGTCTCAGGGCACTGAACAGAAACATTCATTATAAATGCCAATTAGTAAAGTCATCTGTCTAAGAATGCTAGCAGATGTGTTAAGTCTTCATTTCATCACAGTCTTCCATACTGAGCAAGAACAAAGGCAACAGTGGAAAGAAAAAACTCCCTCATAATAGGAAGAAACCTCCAGCCTCAGAACAAGTGGCTACCTGCTTCGTTTGCTGGGTTTGAGAAGATAGGAAGGAGAAACTGACACAAAATGGCAGGTCCAAAATGGATGTGAGCAGGTGAGCAGGTTTTCACTACTGTATAGGAAAGATAAAAATATATACATAAAAAATAAATAAAATAAAATAAAAACACATGCTAAGAAAGAAACAATTACAAATACAACTTACTATTTTGTATTCATTAGTAACTATTTATTTGATGAAATTAGGTCAATTTGTCCTCCAGGAGTCTAAGCCTATAGCAGCTTAACTAAGGGATAGGTCAAGAAACCCAAGCCAACTCTAACTACAGGACTTATCAAAAAGGACAGACTTGAGTCTAGTTTAAAAACTGGACAAAGTGTCAGCCTCACGGACAGAAATTGGAAGTTGGTCCCACAAGAGAGGAGCCTAATCACTGAAAGCTCTTCATCCCATTCTGCTTCTGGGAACTCTAGGAACCACAAGTAAGCCTGCAGTCTGAGAGTGAAGTGCTCTGTTGGGAATATATGGAACAATAACATCTCTAATGTAAGGTGGAGCTAGGGTGTTGAGAGCTTTGTAGGTTAGAAGTTAGATTTTGAAGTAAATTCTGAATTTGACAAGGAGCCAGTGGAGAGAAGCTACAAAGTGCATCTGGAGAGATATGATCTCTCCTACCAACACATTAAAACTCTGGCAGCAGCATTTTGGATCAACTGAAGACTTTTCAAATACTTTGTAAGTTTTTCAATATTTATAGTTTTCATATACAGGTAGTCCCTGGTTTACGGCCGAGATCCGTTCGTACGGCCCGGCCGTATACCGATTTAGACTTAAACCGGAACTGCTCACACGTGGCGGCCGTAAACGCGGATTTTAGAC